>WOXC01001392.1:0-138739 GCA_011680675.1 Gymnobelideus leadbeateri | reverse complement strand
TGTTTGCCTCAATCCACTGGAGAAGGAAATAGCAGACTACTCTAGTATCTTTACCAAGAAATTCCATGGATGGGGTGGCTAGGTGGCACAGTGAATAGAGCACCAGCCCTGGAGTCAGGAGGACCTGAGTTCAAACCTGACCTTAGACACTTAACACAAAAACTAGCCATGTGACCTTGGGCAAGTCACTTAACCCCAATTGCCCTCAAAAAAGCAAAAAAAAAAAACCAAAACAAAAACAAAAAGCTCTATGGACATCATAGTCCACAGGGCCACAGTCAGACACAACTAAACAACAATAACAATCATTCCTAATAGATCATAAGTCCCTTGAAGGCAAGTAGTGCATCTAGTTCATCTTTGCATCCACATAACCTAGAAACAATACACTGCACACAGTAGGAGATTAGCAAGTTTGCTGAATTTAATTACAAATGGTTGGATTACTGCACCCATTTTACAGATAACAAAACTGAAGCTCAGAGAGGTTACATGACTTAGCTAAGTTTACAGACATCCAGTTGTGACAGAGTTTAGATTAATCAGTCAGAAAACATTTCTTAAACTTCTACTGCGTGTTGGAGATACAAAGACAAAAAAAAAGATCAATGTCTGCCCTCAGAGATGTCTATCGAGGAAAGAGAAAGCACACATACACAACTATTTTAAAAATAAATATATTTAATAAATAATAAATACAAGGCAATAAAGGAGAAAGGACATAAGCCACTAGGAGGATCAGGACAGGATTTTTCTGGGAAAAGGTGCTTGAAAAACATATTAAAGGAAGAGAGGAAGTCCCTAAATCAAAAGGAAGGAGAGAACGCATTCCACTTCATAGTTCCTTCCACTATTCCTCCTGGTAGGTCTTAGATTTAGGTCTCTTCTTACCAACTCTAATGTACAATTGGATTGAATATCAAATCCTGCTACTTTTACCATAGCTGGAGCTCTTGTTACCTTTTGTTGCTTAATTCTTTAGAATGGTTTGGATTCATGTTTATGCTATTTTTAAAGGTTTAATTTGATTATTCATGGATGGAATTCATCCTGCTTTTCAAAATTATCATCCTTCTCAATCTCATTCAGAAACGGAAAGGCCAGAACTCCTGTGCTTGGATAGAAAGCTATCCAGTTACATTAAAACTCAGTTTGCTTAGCCTGCAGAAAGGAGAGGATAGGTTCTTTGGCTCACACATTCCACATCCTGGTTCCTAAGTCTCAGCCCCAGACCTGGCTTCAAACTCCTTACACTTGGTTATGCACAAAGAACACGCATGAAGACAAAAAAAAAACAACATGCAAAAAGAAAAAAGAGAAATACATCTGTTTAAAACAAACTCTTTTGTGGCACTAGGCAGAGAAAAACACAAAATCGAACTAAAAATCTCTCCATAAAATGATAATGAATAAAAAAGAGGAATCATTCCTAAAAAAAAGTCCTTCTACTCCAATCTATCTCAAAGGTCAGAACTCAAGCCAGTATCTAGTAGGTGTCAGTGGTTAAATAAAAGATGAAATGAGTTACACAAGATTGGCCTGTTTTCTTAGAGACTAGTGACTTAAAGAACTGAAAACATTTTTAACACTGCCAAAAAACGGTCCTGTAAGATGATAAAAATAAATAGAATCAGACAGCCCTATTAGACACGGCTCTCTTTAATGGAAGTCTGCCTACTGAGTGAGTGTCAAAAGATACAAATGCCCAGATGAACTTTCCAAAAGCTCTCTAGTAGTTTTATGATAAAAGCCAAATCTTCTTTCCCCCCATATTTCCTTTAACAATAGAAAGTCTTGTCAAGATTGAAAGGTGGGAGGAAATGCCCATAAGATGTAGAAATTGAACATCCCCATCATTTTGAACACACATGGAAGCCTAAACTAAATATATTAAATTTTATGTGAAGAATTAAAAACAAGACTTTGCTGAACCCAACCAGAAATAGAATTAGTCATGAAGATATCCATGAAGATGGCTTGAGATAAACAGAAAGATAGTAAATTTTCAAAGAATCATAAAATCTGATTGTTGAAAGGGTCCTCAGTAACCATCTGGTCCAACTCATATTTGAAAGGAATCCCTACTCTAATATATCTCCCAAGTTGTCGTTCAGTCTCCAATTGAAAATCTGGGTGGGGAGGGACAGGAAGAATAGAGAAAGAACCCATTACTTCCCAAGGTAGCCCTTTCAAGTTTTAGACAGCTCTAATTGTCAAGAAGCTTTTCTGATATCAAACCTAAATTTATTATTCTTCAACTTCCACCCATCGTCTGTCCCAACATTCTTGGTCCTGCCTTCAAGGGCCAAACACTTTTACCCGATAATCCTTCTGATACTTGAACATGGTGACCTGAATACATGACTCTCCTGAGTTTTCTCTAGGCTTAACACCCATAGTTCTTTCAGCTGATATGACATGAATTCAAGGCCCTTCACTGTACTCTTTTTGAGTTTCACCGGTGTAATGACAATTATCTCAAAGTCACAAGTCAGAATTTACCATTAAAATTTTAATAAGATTGTACAACCTATGGCCAAGGAATAATTTTGGTTTTATTTAGATGCTGTTGGTCACATGGTGCATAGCATAGTTTATTATAAAGTGTAAATCAATAAAATCTTTACAATTGATTATATTGTCTTTAGACTTTTAACTCTCAGTTGATACATACAAAATCAACATAAACCCCAAATCTCTCTCTATGCAAACACACCATATTTACAATAATCCATAATGAAAAAGATGATGAAATGATTCTTCCTACCCAGTCAATTAGTGTCATAAGTCATAATTTAGCTTTAAAAGTAGGATCACATGATCTAGAGCTCTTTTTCATAGTGAAGGAATAATTTTAGTTTTATTTAGATGCTGATAGTCCCATGAGGCATATAATAAAATATTATGATAATTTAGTTTATTATACAATATAAATCATTAACATCTTTACTATTGGATTTTTAATTCTTAGTTGACATATACAAAGTCAACATAAGCCCTAAATATTATTGAGTCTTACTCTAAAGACAACTCCACTAAATTTACAAAAATCCTCAGTAAGAAAGTTGATGACAAGACTCCTTACATAGTCAATTAATATAAATAATAATCCATAATTTACCTTTAAAAGTAGGTCATATGACCTAAAACTGAAAACGACTTTAGAAATCATTTAGTTCAACTCTCTAAGTTATTATATAAGGAAATAAAGGCCCAGAAGGGTAACATGACTTGTCCAACATATTACAGAGAGATAAAAGCAGAAATTAAGATTTGAAACTAAGTCCTCTGACCCTGATTCCATTGCTTTTTCTGGGGTACCATGAGTTCTGGTAAAATTCTAATAAATTTGGCTACTTTAGACTATCCCAACACTTATTTTCTCCATGGTTTTTGGAAATCAAGCTAGCTTAAATCGTCTCTGGGGAGTCTAGAACAGCTTCTAAAAGGCACATGAATGAAATGCTATCAGTGGGGTCCGTGCCACTTATGATGGACCAGGTGCTCAGAAAGTGCCTACATGTATCAAAATCATTAAAATAATAAAGCAAAATGGATGTCTCCTAGAGTGTAAAGCTGGATTTGTTATTTTCCATGCTGCCAGATGCAAAGCCAAATGTTGTGTGTTCATAAAAAATGCGTATGTGTCTTCTCCATACCCATAAACAATAGTAACACACACAAATTTCTCATTTCTCTGTGATATTACCTCTACAGGATAGTGAAAGAATCAGAGGACAAAGCAGCGATTACCTTTCAGTTAACAGAAGATAAAGCTACCACAATGAATACTACTGTCGTTGGAAAAGAAATCGGCATAGTACAGTAGAAAAAATGCTGAGCTTAAAGTCACAAAACCTAGTCTGAATCCTGGCTCTTCCATTTTCCTGCTACCTGTGGAGCCTTAGACAAGTTGCTTTACTTCTCTGGGCCTCAGTTTCCGCAATTGTAAAGTGAGGAAATGGAGCTCTTCTACCCCTAGGTCTATGAGCCTATGTATCACAAAATTGTGTTTGTTGCTATAATATTGCTTACAAGCCCTAGCTTGGTCTCCACTTCAACCACTCTTCTGTCCTTCTCCTATCTCTCTGCCTTTGCAGAGGTTCTTAATCTAGAGTTTGAACTTTTTATAATTTTGATAACTTTATAATTCATAAAATTTTGATATAAATTTGATATAATTTTGATAATTTTGATATAATTTTTAATTTTTTGGTCTTCATTAATTTGTTTGTTTACTTTTAGCTTACAGGATTCAATTCCACAATTCCTTGAGTTTCAAATTTTCTCGCCCTTCCTACCCTCTCCCCACCCCCCATGGAGGCATACAATCAAGTATAGGATCTGCAAATAGTTTCACATTAGACATTAATCAGGTTATAAAGAAAGATTGTATCAGATGGAATGAACAATGGGAAAAAGGAAACAAAACCAAATAAGAAAAAGGCAGAGAGCAGGTAGTTTGCTTCAATCTGCATCCAAACTCTGTTCTTTCTAGTTCTTTCTCTGCATGTAGACATCTCTCTCCATCATGAGAATTTTGGAGTTGACTTATAACCCTGCATTTCTGAGAAGAGTCCAGTCTATCAAAGTTGGTCGTCACACATACATTGTGTCTGTAATTGTGTACAAATTTCTCCTGGTTCTGCTCTTCTCATTCAGCATCAGTTTGTATAAGCCTATCCAGGTAAATATGAAGTCCATCTGCTCCTCATTCCTTATAGCACAATAGTACTCCATTACATTCATATACCACAACTTGTTTAGCCATTCCCCACTTGATGGGCATCCCCTTAATTTCCAATTCTTTGCCACCACAAAAAGAACTGCTATAAATATTTTTGTACATATGGGTCTTCCTCCCACTTCTATGATCTCTTTTGGCATACATCACTAGAAATGGTATTGCTGGGTCAAAGGGTATGAAATCACTTATAGCCCTTTGGGCATAGTTCCAGATTGCTCTCCAAAATGGTTGGATCAATTCACAACTCCACCAACAATGCATTAGCATTCCAATTTGTCCACATCCTCTCCAGCATTCATCATTTTCCTGTTTTGTCATCTTAGCCAATCTGCCTGGTGAGATGTGGTACCTCAGAGTTGTTTTGATTTGCATTTCTCTAATCAGTAGTGATTTAGAGCATTTTTTCATATGCTTATAGCTATCTTTAATTTCTTCCTCTGAAAACTGTCTGTTCATATCCTTTGACCATTTATCAATTGGGGAATGACTTATATTCTTATAGATTTGACTCAATTCTCTGTATATTTTAGAAATGAGGCCTTTATCAGAGACATTGGTTGCAAAAATTCTTTCCCAATTTTCCACTTTCCTCTTAATCTTGATTACATTGGCTTTGTTTGATTACTGTATTTTCAATGTAATTGATTTCCTTTGTAATTTTATTTATTAAATGAAATTTTATCTTGTTAACTTAAAAACATTATTTTGAGTAAATGGTCCATCAGTTTCACCAGCCTGCCAAAGTGATTCAAGATAAAAAAAAAGGTTAATAACTCCTGCCTGAGGGGGTGGTGGTGGTGGTGGTGTGTGAATAAAGCACTGACCCTGGAGTCAGGAGGCCCTGAGTTCAAATTCAGCCTCAGACACTTAACACAAAAAGTAGCCGTGTGAACCTCGGGCAAGTTACTTAACCCCAATTGCCCTCCACAACAAATCAATAATAATAATAATAATAATAATAATTCCTGCCTGGAATAAATTCCCTTCTCACCTCTACCTCTCAGAATCCCTAGTTTCCTTCAAAGTTTTGTTCAAATGTCACCTCTATCCAAATAAGTTCTTTCCTGATTCTACCAACTGCTACTATTTCCTACCCTTCCCCTCTTCCAACAATTATCTTGATTTTATCATGTGTATATATTTTCTATGTGTTGTGTATATGTTATTTTCCCCTATAGAACAGAAACTCCTTGAGGGCAGGCACTGTCATTTTTTCATTGTTGTTTATTCATCTGCATTGCCTAGTACAGTCTCTGGCATATGTTGTTGTTGAGTCATTTTTCAGTTGTCTTATTCTCCATGACCTCATTTGGGGTTTTCTTGGCAAAGATACTGGGGGTGGTTTACTATTTCCTTCTTCTACTTATTTTACAGATGAGGAAAATGAAGCAAATAGGGTTAAGTGACTTGCCTAGGGTCACACAGATAGTAAGTATCTAAGGCCAGATTTGAATTCAATATGAATCTTCCTGACTTCAGTCCTGGTACTCTATCCATTGTACCATCTAGGTGTCATATAGTAAATGCTTAATAACTACTTGATGATTGATTGGTTTGGTTACAATGGTCCTTCTTTTATTCTTTTTTATAACCCACGTGAATCTGAGCTTATCAGAAAACTCAAGATGAAGCCACATTCACCTTATATCCCTTGTCTTTATTGTGCTCATTTGTGATTGGATCTTATCAGCATTTTTTAAAGCCTCCATTTTCCCTTTTAATGTCTCTGACCATTGGATTAATACCAATGTTTCTCAATGTTTTTACAAACATCTCTCCTAAAGTTCAGAATATATGGTTAAGCATGCACACTTTCCTCCTTGAATTCAAAGCCTCAGACAACGTGGTCATTTTCTTTCAAAATCTTTATCAATTTCATTCCATCTGCTCAGAATTCTTGGTCAGAATTAGGTCCGTAGTGGTAATTCTCCTTGTTAATTCTTTCTTCTAAATTGATATGGCCATGGTTATTTTATTGTAGGACTAGACAGAAAAGGAAATTTTTCATTTTCTCTGAAGACCAATCCAATCCAAAGTACATTTAAGCACCTACTATAGCCTAGAAAGGTTCTGTGCTAGGTACTAGGGATGCAAAGTCCCAATGAAAAATTATTTCTGCCCTGAAGGAGTTTACCCTCTACTGAGAATTATATTTCATGTACACATGTAACAAATAAACAAATATTATTCATCTCCAATTTTATCCTTTTAAATGTGAAGAATAAAGACCTGTTGCTTCCAACATAGAATGGCTGATATAATTCTTTTGTGAAGTCCATTTAAAATCTTCACCCCAACCAGACTGAAACATCATCCCATCAGCACCCATTGTAGAACACTGTAATAGGGTCCAGCAAGGTAGCATAGGGAGTGAAGAATAAAAGAATATATAGTTTCCAATATTATTCATTGGCACAGCTTTCCTTTGAAATATTCAGGAGCTTCACAGAAATAAAGATGGGATGGAAGGTAAAAGGAGAAACATTGCTCCTAATACAATAAGCATTTATAAGGCACCTACTATGTGCCTAGCAGTTGATCCAGAGTAGGTTCTATGGCTACCCTAGATGTTATTATGAGTGCCATTAGTCTACATATATAGAAATTGTTGCTGTTCGGTCATTGCAGTCATGTCCTACTCTGTGACACCATTTAGAGTTTTCTTGGCAAAGATACTGGAGTGGTCTGCCATTTCCTTCTCCAGCTCATTTTGTAGATGAAGAAACCTAGGTAAACAAGATGAAATGACTTGCCCAGAGTCACACAGCAGAAGTCTGAGGCCAGATGTGAAGTCAGGAAGATGAGTCTCCCTGACTGCAGGCCCAGTACTCTCTGCACTAAGGCCCCAACTAGCTGCCCCTCACTTAGGAACAGCCAATTGTTAAATCATGTTTTGCTTCTCTAGTGCCCTTTTAGTTAAATAACTCAATTCCACCTGCACCCAACTCTATTGAAATTGAATTGGAAGCTTTGCCCCTGAGATTGAATGTTTTCAAATGAATCAAATTAACTGATCAGTTGTTTTGGCATCCTATAGACTCAGCTTTTGCTTTTTGCCTTCTTTCTTTTAAATGCAGATAACAGTATTCAACTGCTACTTAAGACTAGATAAAAGAGTTATCAGGTTTGAATTGTTTTTTTAATGTATATTCAGTGGTAACAATAGTTTTGATTTAAGAAGGTTGAATAATTTCACACAAATCAAGAAAACAAAGATTGACTATAATATGGGAAGAAATTGTGTAAGGAACAGATGATTTTAATTTTTTTTCTGTTAGGACAGTCTAAAAACCCCAAGACTGTTGGGAAGAATTGTTTTTCTTCCTTCCTTCTTCCTTCCTTCCTTCTTTCCTTTCTTTCTCTTGCTTCCTTCCTTCCTTCCCTCCTCCTCTCCCTTCCTCTCCTCCTTTTTTTCCTCTTTCTTTTAATTGAGGAGATCTATAAGGCTCTTTCTGCTTTTCAGGAATCCTTCTTTATAAATAAAAAATGATGTGAAATCAAAATCTTCTCAATGGGAAAAATCATAAACCATATCTTACAGTCCTTCAGCTTCACTCTCTATTATCCCTTCCTGGAGCCTACTACAGTATTCCACAATGGTTGCTCAGTTATAAGGATGATGTTTTCAGTCAGGTTGGGGTTAGGATTTTAAATGGACTTCACAAAAGAATTACATCAGCCATTCTATGTTGGAAACAACAGGCCTTTATTCTTCACATTTAAGAGAATATATAGCTTATGGGGAGACAGCACAGACTGGTAGCATGGAGATAGGAACAGGGGCAACCTCTAACCTCAAATCGGGGTAGCAGTTGACATCTCTAAAACATGACAGTGAAGGGATTCAAACAGAAATGTCATCAGACAATTATAGTGATAGTTTTCAAGCCATACTCGGAGGAAGAAGCCCATAGTGGTTCAACAAGAAGCAATTTCCTGGACTTGGCACATTACTATACCAGGTTCTCACTACTCCTTCCAGGTTCAAGAGGGTGGAACTCCTGAGTCTGTGGTCACTCCAAGCATCAAGGCAGTTTGGGAGTGCTCAAGAAGGCCCTCAGAGGGAAGCGGGAGGTTTCCAAAAAGGAAGACTGCAGAAAAGAGCCAGATACAATTATCAGATTTAATATTTTAGCATTTGGGGCAACATATCATTTCTTTTTCTTTTTCAAATGCTTTATTAACTTCTGGTTTACATCATTCATTTTTTTAAAATTTTAACAAATGCTTTATTAACTTCTGGTTTACATCATTCATTTCCACCAGATTTCAAGTTACAATTTTTCCCCATTTTTCCCTACCCATCACCCCAGAATAGCAGTCCCACTAGATATCCCCTCATCCAATCTGCTCTCTCCCATATCTTCTCCCATACTCCCTTAGACTTTGCTATTAGGGCAAAGTGAATCTCTGAGCCCCAATGCCTGCACATCTTATCTCCCAATTACATGCAAAAGAGTATTAATAATAGTATTTATATCCATTTGAAACATTTAATTTTAAAACTTCAAATTTCAGATCCATTCCTTTCCTCCCTTGTCACCACTCCCTCTGGGAAGATAAGCAATTCAGTATGTGTTGTACATGTACAGCTATGCAAAACATTATCATAGTAGATATATTGTAACAGACTGCTTATATTTCCCTCCCACCCATCCCACCCCCTACTGGGTCCATTCCCTACTTTGATCCTGTCCCTCTTCGAAAGTGGGTACTTCCAACCTTCCCTCCCCCTAGAATGCCCTCCCCTCCATCATCCCCCCTCTCATCCTCCTTCCCCCTACTCTCCTGCAGGGTGAGAGATATCCCATTTAGTATGTATGTGATTCTCTCCTTGAGCCAAATTCAATGAGAATGTGGTTTTGCCTTTTTGCCTTACTGTTCTTCCCCTCCCCTGCAACCACTTCCCCTTGCTTCTTCTACATGAGATAGTTTACCCTACCCTGTCTCTCCCCATCTCCTCTTGCCACTTTCCTCTCTCACCTCTTAACTTCACCCCTTGAGTATCACCCCTTCCCACCAAATTCAACCTGTGCGCTCTATCCATGTAGACCTGTAAACATATATACCCACATTCATATATGTAGTCATAGGCCCATATACCCTTCTTCAATTATTTTCATAACGAGAAAGGTTTCATCAGACACCGTTATTGTTTTTACATGTAGGAATGTAAATAGTTCAACTTTGATAAGTTCCTTTTGATTTCTTTTCCCTGATTACCTTCTCAAGCATCTCTTGCTTCTTGTGTCTGAATGTCAAATTTTCTATTCAACTCTGTTTTTTTTTTCCTCAAGAATGCTTGAAAGTCCTCTATTCCACTGAATGACCATATTTTCCCCTGAAACAAGATACTCAGTTTTGCTGGGTAAGTGACCCTTGGCTTCAATCCCAGCTCTTTTGCCCTCTGGAATATCATATTCCATGCCCTTTGATCCCTCAGTGTAGAAGCTGACAGGTCCTATGCTATTCTGATTGTGTTTCCACAATATTGAAATTGCTTCTTCCTGGCTGCTTGTAGTATTTTCTCCTTGATCTGGGAGTTCTGGAACCTGGCTATAATATTCCTAGGAGTTTTCTTTTTGGGATCTTTCTCAGGAGGTGATCTGTGGATTCTTTCAACCTCTATTTTGCCCTCTGGATCTAAAACATCAGGGCAATTTTCCTTGAGAATTTCTTGGAGGGTGATTTCTAGGTTCTTTCTTTGATCATGGCTTTCAGGTAGTGCAATAATTTTTAAATTATCTCTCCTGGATCTATTTTCCTGGTCAGTGGTTTTTCCCATGAGATATTTCACATTACTTTCTATTTTTTCATTTGTTTGGATCTGTTTAACAGCATCTTGATTTCTCATAAAGTCACTAGCTTCCATTTGTTCCAGTCTAACTCTTGAAGGAATGAATCTCCTCAGTGAACTTTTGAGATTCTTTTTCCATCTGGCAAATTTGGCTTTTCAAGGCATTCTTCTCCTCATTGGCTTTTTGAGCCTCTTTTGCCATTTGAGTTAGTCTATTTTTAAGGTGTTATTTTCCTCAGTCTGGCTATTGACTCTCTTTTCATACTTTTCTTGCATCCTTCTCATTTCTCTTCCCAATTTTTCCTTCACTTCTCTTATCTGCTTCTTAAGATCCTCTATTGCCTGTAACCAGCTCTTATTTTCCTTTGAAGCTTTTGGTTCAGGAGTTCTGACTTCACTGTCTTCCTCCTGTTCCATTCTTTGATCCTTTTTGTTCCCAAATTAGGAGTCTAGTGCTGGATTCTTCTGTTTGTTTTACTTCCTTTGCCTGCTCATGTTGCCACTCAGTTCCTTGACTTTTGGGCTTTTTGCCACAGTGGGATTCTGCCACCAGATAGGGGAGCTACATTCCAAATGCTGGGGTTTTCTCAGATGCTGGAGATATTAGTTGGATGCCCTCTCTGAAGCCTCCACACATTCTAGCAAGCTGGTCATACACCCCAAGACCTCCACCCTAGACAGGAATCCAGATCCAAGCAGGTTAAAGCAAGAGAGACTAACCCTTAGACTGGTTGCTTGGTCCCCCTACAGTCTGCAGACCAGGAGCTGAAGCTGCCATGTGGCAGTGGCTGTGGCTATGCCAAAGCCCTTAGCAGCTTCTCCCTCTAGGGGATAGAAGTCAAGGCACTTCCAACTACTGGACCCCAAAGTCCACACTGCACTGACCTCTCACTTTGTCCTTGGCTTCTATGTGTTGATAATTCTGGAAACTGCAACAGCTGCTGGTCCCTCCAGCCAGTGGCTGCTCAGGCCCGCCTGGGGCTAAAACCTCAGGATCCAGCCAGGATGGGGTTGGCTCCCAGAGCACTGTGCTGGCCACTCCCTGCCAGGCTGTCCTCAGTGGGAGGTTTGCTTCTATGTGTCATTTTTTGGGTTCTGTAGCTCCAAAGTTTGTTCAGAGTCCCCTTTTACATAAATTGGAGAAGGTAGAAGCAGAGCCCTGCATTAGTCCTGTTTCTACTCCACCATCTTGACTCCGCCCTCAACATTTCATTTCTTAAATTGGAACCTAGCCAATGAGAGGTTAACAGAAGCTGCATAGGCATGACAGTGAGGCAAACAACTTAGGTGCTCTCAGGCTTGGGGTCTTCTAGTGTCTAGAGGGTATTAAAATTAGTCTATTCTATTTGCATGTGCTTAAGAGAGTTTAGAAAGTCTGGGCTAGTGGTCCTTATAGAGTGACACCTGGTGACTAATTCAAATTTTACACTCAAGTAATTAAGCTTCCTTACTGGATAATTAACGTAGTGATACACCATTTCGCTGGATGCTTAGGGAAGGCAACACTGAGTTGCAAAAAGGATTCCAATAAGATGAATCATTAATATACCAACTCTAAGTTAAGAATTTATTAGCAACCCAGCTTTCTGCAGAAAGATCTAGAAGATATTCAAATAGTTAAAGCCTTCCATTCCTATTACATTACACTTTCATGACATGTTTGTGATCTGATTCTTGAACTACTCCTCTCCTTTCTGTATCTTTGTGGTCTATAGTATAATCCTAAAGCAATATTAATTCTGTGTTCCTTTCCATTGACACTCACTCCAGTTGTTTCTCCTGTTGCTTCTTCCCTCCTTCCTGTCCTCTAGTTCATGTATTACCTCACATGAGTTTATCTTCTTAATATACAGTACTCTTCTCCCACCTTTAATTATCCTTTTCTTTTGAAATGAGGAATACCCTTCCAGAGGCATAGTCCAGAAATTACTCTCATCCCATTAAATCTCAGTGACATCTATGAGGCAAAATGTGTCTTCCTTGCTTTAACTTCTCTTGTTTATCCTGTCTACTACCCTTACTTTGAGCATTTGCACATAGATATAAGGCCATGGGTTTTATAACCAGTTCTCTTCTTAGATACTGTGTTTCATGATCTATCCTCCTGTGTTAAACCTACTACTTTCTATGGGTACCAAGTTCTTTGGATATTCTTGGCCAATTTTCGCTTTTTGCCCTTCTTTTTAAATTTGAAACTCTCTTGATTAGATTCATACTATGACCAGAATTTAAAAAAAAAATAGGTCCTAGTAGGTGTACCCCATTCCTGGCCAAGAAATCTATTGTTTAAGTGTGATTCAAAAAACGAAATTCCTTTCTTCAGTGTTATGTCCTAACTAAACCAGATTTTGTCTTCTAAAGTCCTAATCTTTAGTTGGCAGCAGTGAAGAGACTGCAACTTGTGCTCCTATATTCTTCTTCTTGCAAGGATTTCCAAAGTCCTTGAGAGCAGCTTTAAGTTCCTTCTGGTGATCTTATTTGTCACCAGATGAATCACTAGGAGTACACAGAGGCTGTTGGGTTTTTTTTAAACAGGTCCCAGGAAGCTCTCTGTCATGACCCAAATATAGCCTCTGGAAGACAGCTCATCTTTTTATTGTTCAACTTCGGGTTGAGAAAAGACAGCCTCAGGACCCATTGGTGACCTTAGTCACTTATCACAAATGACTTTTATCTCATTATTTTTGTTGTGTTTTTGTTTTTGTTTTAAATTTAATGACCAAGATTCTTGTTTCTAGGAGTACTATCATAAAACTGTTAGATTCTCTAGGAAAGGTACCATATCTTGATCATTTGATTTATAGGGCACACCTCATCTAGAAACATAGTAATGACAATGTAATAATTACAACCAGTGTTTCTGCAATGCTTACATCATCGGCACGCTAAGCACTTCATAATAATTACCTCATTAGATTCTCACAACCCCTGTGGGACAGAGGTGCTATTATTATTCCCATTTTACAGCTGAGGAAACGGAGGGAGGCATAAGTTATGTGATTTACCCAGGGTCACACAGCTAGTAAAAGTCTGAGGCAGGATTTCAACTCAAGTCTTCTTGACCCCAGGACCAGGCTCTAACCACTGAGACAGTTAAAGGCCAAATGCTTTTTAGTGATGATAATTAAATATGAAATATGATGGGAAGATCACTGAATATAGAGGCAGTAGATCTGGATTCATTAATTAATAGCTTTTTGATACTGGGAAAGTCATTTAACCTCCCTGGGTCTCAGTTTTCCTACTTTAAAATGGATATTACAATAATTATCCCACTACCTCACAGGAATATTAAGGAAAGCACTTTATAAATCACATAGATTGAGGCTGAAAGATATAATTTAGGACCATAAAATCATAAATTTAGAATTAGAAAGGACCTGAGAGATCACTGAATACAACTCCTTACAGAAGAAGAAACCGAGGCCTCTTTTAGCTATATAAATATAAATGTAAATTCCTACTATTAGTTGGATTAGTCTTGAAGAGGTGAGGAAGAATTCCATGAAGGTGAAAAAATGTTAAACTGATGACTTTTTAATAAATATTTTGAAATTCTGCTTCCTTGAAATGTTTTTTATTCATGGCATTTTATAGCTGAAAGGGACAAAAAAAAGCCATCTAGACCAACTCCATCATCTTGGATGATGAGGAAACCAAAATGAAAGAAGGAAGGGAGGAAGAAAGGAAGGAAGGAAGGAAGGAAGGAAGGAAGGAAGGAAGGAAGGAAGGAAGGAAGGAAGGAAGGAAGGGAGGGAGGGAGGAAAGGAGGGAGGGAGGAAGAGAGGAAGTAAAGAAGGAATGAAGGAAGGAAGGGAGGGAGGGAGGAAGGAAGGAGCACTAACTTTGTGCCAGGTGCTGGGTTAAGAATGCAAATATGTATAAGCAAACAGAGAGATCAGGGTCCCAGAAAAGGTAGAAAAGGTAGGGGAGGGAGTATGATTTAGAAGCCTTTTTGGAAAAGGTGGAGAAGTGATGTGGTGGCCTGGCTCCAGTAACCTATGAGATATTAGGGTCCCGGAGGTCAAATCTAAATCTGTTGAGAGGGTAGTTGAGAAAGATGGACAAAGAACAGGAAACACAGTTAGAAATATTTGTACAATTAAGTGACCTGACCAAGGTAATACAGCTTATCACTTTTAAAGCTGGAACTAGAATCCAGATCTCTGATTCCTTGTCTAGTATCCTTTTCCATTACACCTTGATACCACATATCCAAACATTTAATTTCTGCCTATTTATTTTTATGGCATTTATTACAGTTCTACTTAGACCAATAGTACACTAGGGCATTAACAGTTAATCAGCTAAAATTATAAGTTCTTGGAGGCTTAGTTAAGGATCCCTAGAAGTTTCAGGGACAACAAATTCTATGTTCAAGCCATTATAACTACAACTAAATTGTAATGCTCTACAGAACATTATAAACTTGTGAAATGGAGTTTCAATATTCAATGAATATTTCAAGCCTTAGAATTACCAAGAAGGAAATTCTACTTGGAAAAGAGCCTATAACCTAATCCACAGTCCTGCCTTCTGGTTTCTCTTTGAAAACCATCTGTTTTGTTGATGGACGGGCTGAACTCAGAAACCAGATGTGTTTTCCAGAGAAGATGCTGTTCTTCTAGAAGACAGAATTCTGACACAAGACAAAAGGCAGGAATTTGGTTGTTTATCTTAGCTGTTAGATGTGGAAAAAATGAACAATCTATCTCTTCTTAAAAATACTTTGGCAGGTTCAGGCTTTTGTAACTCTTTTCTGTTTACAAGTCTATGCTAACAGAATTATAGGACTGTTTTCCTTGAATATCTTACCCTGAGGTGGTATTGCTTGTAGCTCCAACTGCCAGAACACTTTGTGCTTCCATGGACACTTTCACAAGTGCAACACTTAGTAACAGACTGGACTGGGTGTAGCAAGTAGGCATCTTTGGCTTGTTTGTACTCACAAATAATGGAGAACAGAAGAAATTACTAGTCTCAGTCAGTATGAAAAATCACCAGAGAGGGTTGGAAGTGAAAGAAATGAGGTTAAATCTAAGCAGGTAAATAAGATTTAGTGCCTTTTCCCTTGAGGTTTGGAAGGTTGCATTTCAGGATGCCACAGTTAACTTTATTTAAAAAAAGAATATTTTTAATTTATACCTACTTTCTTTTGTAGGGTCTGGCTCAAAGCCAGGGGGATTTTTTTTTTTCTGGCCACATATACAAAATAAAGAAGGAATGTAGAACAAGGATTGAAGTAATTAAGGTGGAGAGTGAGGGCTTCTGGTGGCTCACCTTTATTTTACTCCTTCCATTCTTTTGCAATTTTGTATGGGGCACAAAAATAATACGGGAATAATTAATGCAGAGCCTCAGATACAGACAGCCTTTGTCAGTTCATTGAAAAGGTGCCTCTAAAATGTTTTGGAATATGGCATTCAGATTTTAAATGGAAGGTATAAGGACTTTCTAATCCCAAATCAGAGAGGGGTTTGGAACAGAGACCTTATACTTGGAGAATAGAAAGTTGAAATTTTAAAAATTTATTTAATGACTTTGGCCACTACTTAACTTGCTAGAAGCTGTGTTTCAAAAGTAATTAGTAATTCAAAAGTAATTCAAAAAGTAATAAGGCTCTCCTTTTAAGAGAGGAAAAATCCTTCTTTCCACTTTTGGTGTGGGTATTTATGGAAAAAAATGTGTTTTATGTTTATGGAGAAATGGTCTAGTGCTACTTAAAAAAACTGACATGCTATTTCATTAAATGCCTTTCTTTTGAGCTAATTGTGCCCTATGCTGACTAATAAAAGGGACTATATTGGTAAAGGATCAGGAGCAGTGAATGTAGATTCATACAGTATCTTGAACCTAGGGTAACCTATTTGGAAGCATCTCTTATGAGAAAGGAGTGCCACAGGGGCTACACTTTTTAGTGTGAATTAAAATAGAACGAACCCTATGTAGTAGTAGGATATAAAGTAGTAAAGACTCTTGACAGTAAAGACTTTTGTAGTAAAGACTTTTATTTGTCTCTATCTTTTAGGAAGTATGAGAAATTATTCTAATGCTATTTTGACTAGTTTCAATTCAGCACATTTAAAAAACATTTATTAAGCATCTACTCTGTGAAAGGAACTGTGTAGCTATTTAATAAATGGAATCATCTCTCATACTTCCTAAAAGATTGAATATCTCACATTAATCTTCCTAAGCAAAGATTCTAAGGGATATAAGCACAGTTCTATCTAGGATAGACTCATCAGTACTTGATTTTTCTACCTTTGGCTATATAAGACTTCAGTTTGCTAAAAGCAAATGTGGTATAATTGGAAAAATCATTTGATCTGAAGTCAGAGGGCTTGGGTGCAGATCCTGCCTTGCCATTTACTATCTCTGTGTGCTTGGCAAGTCAAGCCACTTCATCTCTGAGTCTCAGCTTCCTCATTTGAGAAGGAAGGGAGGTGGACTAGATGGATTCTTAACATTCCTTCCAACTCTAAAATGAAATTTGGATCATCTCTTTATTCTGGTCTTAGATTAAATACAGAGAAGAATCCCATTGACATAGATAAGGAAGAATCCTTATCTAAAGTTTATCTGGTATATGATCACACAGGCCTATAAATTTGGGGAATATTCTTCTGGTTTCTAAATATTTCTTGTAAGAGAACTTTGTACATCATTGACCTAAATAGAAGGGTGAGGGAACAAGCATTTATTAAGCACCTGCTATATGCTAAGCACTATGCTAAGTGTCTTACAAGTGTGATCTCACTTGATCCTCTCTGCAACACTAATATTACCCCAATTTTACAAATAGGAAACTGAGTCAGACAGAGATTTAGGGACTTGTCCAGGGTCACACAGTTAGGACGTATCTATGGATGGAACTGAACTCATGTCCTCTAGACATCAGGCCCAGTGTGTTACACACTGTGCCACAGAGCTAGTGAAATTATCTAGAGCCATGCAAATAGTTTGGCCCTTAGATTTAGGGCACAATAGAAATCAGAACAAGTGTCAAGTCTATCAGGATTCTGCTTCCTGGCAAGTATCTACAAATGAACACTAAACACTTGAAACTCCTCAGAGTATCTTTGCATTATTCCTGACATGAATACAAATGGTTTCATTCTGGTGTCTTTTTTTTTTTCTCAGCAAAATCATGCACATCTCCAACATCTTTGATATTGCAAGACAATGAGTCATGGCATTTAATGTCCTCCTCGACAGTCCAATATGAATACTAATCACAGCTATGGGCCTATAGAGTTTATTCTTTATAATCAGATGGCTCTAAAGGAGATGGGACTCTCAGGGCTATCCCCTAAATATATGTTTCTTGACCAGGATTGGTTTTAGAGGCATGTAGCTACCTCAGAGAGTTGACTGCAAGGAACCATTTCCAAATCCAGAATATTTCCTCTTGGATGGGACAATATCAGTGTAAATCAAGTTCTGCTCCAGTGGAGAGAATCTTAATGGATTTTCATTTTGGCCTGGCATTCTCCCAAGCGCCTGAAGAGCTAAAAATCTTCCAAAAGTCTCCAAGAGCTAATCTGTCTATTCAGGAATCCTCCAAACACCAAAGGCAAATCCAAGCCATTTAAAATTTTCTGTATCAGGGGCGGAGCCAAGATGGCGGAGTAGAAACAGCTCATCCAAGCCACTCTGCCCCCAGATTCCCCCCAAACTATGTAAAAGGGGACTCTGAACAACTTCTGGAGCCCCAGCACCCACAGAACGACACAGAGAAGCTAACCTCCCGCTGAGGACAGCCCAGCAGCCCTGCAGAAAGGACCAGAGCAGCAGTCTGGGACCTGGCAGCGCACAGCACACAGAGCGCGGGGAGCCGAGCCAAGCCCAGGTCCGTGTGAGTCGAGGTTTCAGCCCAAGGGCAGAAGGGCCAGCAGCCGGCTGGAGGAACCCCAGAACACCAGCAGCTGTGGCGACTCCAGAATTATCAACATAGACATGCCTAGGTCAAAGTAAGAGGTTAGTGTCCTATGGACTTTGGGACCTGTATTTGGGGAATGCATCGGCTCCCTCCCCTGGGGGCTAGAAGCCACTGAGGAGACACACCATTTTGTGGTTTTCAGAAGCAGCTCCAGCTCCTGGCCTGCGAATTTGTAGGGAGATCCAGCGATCAGTCTTGGGGGGCAATCGCTCTTGCTTTAACCTCCCTGGATCTGGATTGTGATCTAGTGTGGAAGTCGTGGGTGGGTTTACAGCTTGCCAGAAACAGAAGTTGCCCCCCACATGTTCAGGACGAAAATTCCTCTATCTGGCCTTAAAGCCATAGTGTGGCAACAAGCCCAAAAGTCAAGTAATGAAGTGGCAACATGCCAAGGCAAAGGAAACAGAAAAATGCAACCCTAGACTCCTATTTTGGGGGCATAGAGCAGGAAAAGGACTGTGAGGTCAGAAGTCCTGCTCCAAAAGCCCCAGGGGAAACCATAAGCAGGTTGCAGGCCATAGAGGACCTTAAGAAGGACTTTAAAAATCAAATAAGAGAAGTGGAGGAAAAATTGGAAAGAGAAATGAAAAGGATGCAGGAAAAGTATGAAATGAGGGTCAACAGCCTGACTGAGGAAAACAACACCTTAAAAAATAGACTAACTCAAATGACAAAGGAGGCCCAAAAGGGCAATGAGGAGAAGAATGCCCTAAAAAGTCGAATTTGCCAGATGGAAAAAGAATCTCAAAAGTTCACTGAGGAGATTCATTCCTTCAGAGTTAGACTGGAGCAAATGGAAGCTAATGACTTTATGAGAAATCAAGATGCTGTTAAGCAGATCCAAACAAATGAAAGAATAGAAGGCAATGTGAAATATCTCATGGGAAAAACCACTGACCTGGAAAATAGATCCAGGAGAGACAATTTAAAAATTATTGGACTACCTGAAAGCCATGATCAAAGAAAGAACCTAGAAATCACCCTTCAAGAAATTCTCAAGTAAAATTGCCCTGATGTTTTAGATCCAGAGGGCAAAATAGAGGTTGAAAGAATCCACAGATCACCTCCTGAAAAAGATTCCAAAAAGAAAACTCCCAGGAATATTATAGCCAGGTTCCAGAATCCCCAGATCAAGGAGAAAATACTACAAGCAGCCAGGAAGAAACAATTTCAATATTGTGGAAACACAATCCGAATAGCCCAGGACCTGGCAGCTTCTACACTGAGGGATCAAAGGGCATGGAATATGACATTCCAGAGGGCAAAAGAACTGAAAATGAACCTAAGGGTCACCTACCCAGCAAAACTGAGTATTTTGTTTCAGGGAAAATATGGTCATTCAGTGGAATAGAGGACTTTCAAGCATTCTTGAGGAAAAAACCAGAATTGAATAGAAAATTTGACATCCAGACACAAGAAGCAAGAGATGCCTGAGAAGGTAATCAGGGAAAAGAAAGCAAAAGGAAGTTATCAAAGTTGAACTATTTACATTCCTATATGGAAAAGCAATAACTGTGACTGATGATATCTTTCTCACTATGAAAATAATGGAAGAAGGGTGTGTGGTCATATAAATACATATGTGAATGTGTGTGTATATGGTTATAGTTATATATGGATAGAGGGCATAGGTTGAATCTGTTGGGAAGGGAGAATACTCAAGGGATGAAATTATGAGGTGAGAGAGGAAAGTGGCAAGAGGAGATAGGGAGAGACAGGGTAGGGTAAACTATCTCATGTAGAAGAAGCAAGGGGAAGTGGTTAAAAGGGAGAGGGAGAATAGGAAGGAAAAAAAAGGCAAAACCACATTCTCATTGAATTTGGTTCAGGGAGAGAAAGACATACATACTAAATGGGATATCTCAACCTGCAGCAGAATAGGGGGAAGGGGGATGAGAGGAGGGATGATGTATGGGAGGGTATCCTTGGGGGGAGGGGAGGTTGGAAGTACCCACTATAGAAGAGGGACAGGATCATGTAGGGAATGGACCAGGTGGGGGGTGGGATGGGTGGGAGGGAATTATAAGCAGCCTTGTACCTTATATGTACTAGGATAATGTTTTGCATAGCTAGACATGTACAACATATACTGAATTACTTATCTCTCCAGAGGGAATGGGTGACAAGGGAGGAAGGAAATGGATCTGAAATTCAAGGTCTTAACATTAAATGATTCAAATATATATAAATACTATTATTAATAAAAAAAGAAAAAAAATTTTCTGTATCAGCTCAAGGTCTACTCCCATCTTTAAAAAGATCTCTTGGGTAAACTAAGAGATCACTATTAGCTGGGGAGAACAGACTAGCAACATCCTAAGAGATGATATGAACCTAAGTGGAGTGTACATTAGGTGTTTTTTTATTCCTCCAATAGAAGCCAGTATGTTGTTTAACCTTAAGGTGAATACAAGTATAAATAGTACATTCTGCAAAAGATGGTGGAACAAGCTTATTTGCTTAAGGTTTTTTAAAAAAAGTTTATTAGACTGTCTCATATTACACAATACAAAGGTCTTACTGGGTTTTTCTTTAACGGGGGAGAAGAAAAAATAGGATTAAGGGTTTTGAGATGAATGAGAATATATTTCCAGAAGGGGAAAGGTTTGAATCATGTTTCTGGGCTGAATTTGGGCATTTGTTTCATTGCTCTAATAGAGATGGTGCTTGTTGTTGTTTTTATCACCTATAGAAAGAAATAGGATGTAAATAGCAAAAACAAAGAACATTTTGAGGGAATACACATCTGTGGCTACTGAGTGCCTGTTTTGAATTACATTTAAATTGCTTGAAGACCATTTGGCAAATGGAAAAATTTAAGTTGGTTTATGCTTTTCCATGGACAATTTAGGGTTTTTTTTCCCTGTTATTGTTATATCTATGCTTTTGCATTCAAATCTTTTCAACCAGCATGGGGAAGAGAAAAACATTGTGTTAAAGGCTTTTTAATGACATAGTAACTCCTCTTGACAAACAGTGGATCCGTTCCATTATCTTATCTGCCAAAAAAGAAATATCTTCCAGGAAAATAATATGTGCTTAATCATGAAAAGGCATGAGCTTTGAAAGCTTCAAATGATAGAATATGCCATAGTAATAAGTACTCTACATCCCCAAATTAGATTGGTTCTTTTGATTATCTTGCAATAACATTTGTGGCAATGCCATTCTCTGATAACCACTCCAGACACAATAAAATATAAAATGGTTTTCACCAACTTTGACTGTTGTGTGATATAAAACAAACAAACATATTGGATTTGCTAAGTTTGGGACTTCTCTATATGTATTTGTCCATATTCATCATCTTAACTACCATAATGGAAGATTTGAAGAGATTCTACATTTGCTATAGAAACACAGCTCTTCTACCTCTTTGGGATTTTACCTAAATAGCAGCTAGGTGGTGCAGTGGATAGAGCACTGGGCTTGGAATCAAGAAGACCTAATTTCAAATCTGGCCTTGGACACTTACTTGTTATGCGACCTTGGGCAAGTCATTTAACCCGGTTTGCCTCTGTTTCCTCATCTTGTAAAATGGGCTGGAGAAGGAAATGGAAAACCATTCTGCAAAGAAAATCCCAAATGGGGTCATGAAGAGTCAGACACAATAGAAATGACTGAACAACCCCAAACCAATCAGATAGCAGGATCCATGTCTCATTCATCTTTGTATCTTCTGGTGTCTTATAGGCAGGAGATGCTTGCTACATGTTTACTGGGAAATCACTTCAGCCCTCCAAAGTACCTTCTGCCCTTGGGCATCTCTGATTGGAAAAAGGGACATTTCCAGAACCTCCATTTAAAGAGGAAGCCTAGTACAGCCATTTCGTCATTTTCCATTAGACTGTACCACCTTTGGACTTCTCCATCATTCCTCAGAACCTTCTTCATACTGGAAGGCCACTTCAGCCCTGGAACTGACTGTCCTGCCTTGCTCTCCCCATGTTTTAATTTCCTTTCATATCTTGTCTTCCCCATTAGAAGGTAAGCTTCCTGAGGTTAGGAACTGTCTCTCTTTTTGCTTCTATTTGTATCTCAAGTGTTTAGCAAAGTGGCTGGCACATAGGAAGCACTCAATAAATGCTTGTTGACTGACTGACTGAATTGAGGCAGTATGTTGTAGTGGAAAGGGTGCTGGTTTGGGAGTCAGAGGATTCCGGTGCAGATCCTACTCCTGCCACTTACTAGCTATCTGACCTTGAACAAGTCACTTATAACTAGGCTTCAGTTTCCTCAACTGTAAAATTAGGGAGTTGGATTTAATGATGTCTAAGGTTCATCCTATTAGCTCTTAATCTATGACTATATTAATGGAATTGAGGTAAGCCATTATACCATCAATTATATACTCAGATCAATATTTGTAAGGTATTTAGTTATTAATTTACTATAGACAGTGAGGATTAACTATGTAAATTCAGACTTTCCAACTTCTTGACCAATAAAAGAACAAAACACAGATTTAGTGGCCAACACTAGAGCTAGGCCCTTACTCATTCCCTCATACCATCCAGATGTCTCCTTCCAGTTCCTTGAGTCTTTGCCTCAATTCAGTTCAATAAAATTTATTAAGCACCCACTATGTATAAAGCACCGTGCTTCATCCTAGAGAGAAAAGATGGAAAACAGAAAAAGTCCCTGCCCTCTGGAAGCTTATAATCTAATATAAGGGAATAGGGCATTTATAAGAATGAGTTAGAAAAAGAATAAGTGCCTAGTAGAAGTCAAAGTGAATGGAGAGATTCAAGGAAGGAGTGATCACTTTCAGCTCTGGCTGGTCAAGTAAGACTTCCGGGGATAGGTAGTACCTTAGTTGAATTTTAAAGGATGTCAACAGGCAGAGATGAGGCTGAAGCATAGAATGCATGAAAAGAAATACTATGACATAAAATCAAAAAAGATTGGAGGAGGGGCGGCTAGGTGGTGCAGTGAATAGAGCACCGGTCCTGGAATCAGAAGGACCTGAGTTCGGAGCCAGCCTCCGACACTTAATCCACACAAACAAAAACCTAGCCGTGTAACCTTGGGCAAGTTACTTAACCCCAATTGCCCTAAAGGGGCAGCTAGGTGGCCCAGTGAGTAAGAGCGTCGGCCTCGGAGTTGGGATGACCCGAGATCAGATCCGGCCTCAGAAAATGAGCACCCACGCATAAATAATGACTAGCCGTGTAACCTTGAGCAAGTTACTTAACCCCAATTGCTTAAAAAAAAAAAAAAAAAAGATTGGAGGGCGGCTAGGTGGCGCAGTGAATAGAGCGTCGGCCCTGGAGTCAGAAGGACCTGAGTTCGGATCCAACCTCAGACACTTAATGCACAAACAAACAAGACCTAGCCGTGTGACCTTGGGCAAGTTACTTAACCCCAACTGCCCTCCAAAAAAAAAAGATTGGAATTGGATTTTTGAAAGCCTTGAATGACAGATTAGTAATCTGTATTTTATTTGATAGACAATGGGAGGGGAAGTGGGTCATTGATGGTATTTTGGACAGGAGAATGATTCAATCAACTTGATCCAGGGTTCACGACCATTTCTATCCCAATATGTAAGGAAACTTTTATTGGAATACAGCTATTTCAAAGTTTTCTGAAATTGAGCTGTATGACTTATTCTTATTTTCTCTAAGTATTTAGCGTAGACCTTTTCTGGGTTCCTTCTGAGTTCTTGAATTTTATTAGCCCAATGTGGGCATATACTACATATTTTGTTTATTCAATAACTATAGCATTTTGGATGTTGGAGGCATTTAAGTAGGATAAAGTTCATCAATCCTATTCAATCCTTCACCAGTCCCCTTTGATTTGCACAGATCATGATTGGAATCATGGAGATAGAAAGGAGTTGAAAGGAATTTTTTTCACTTTAAGTCAAAAAAAGAGATTATTACTGAGAGACCCAAAGTGACAAAAGGAGAAAGGGAGTTCAAAAGCTTCCCTTTAAATGCCAAAGGAATTTTCTACCTAAGTGGCTGGATGTTACTAGCTGGAGTCTGAATCACAAAAGAGCTAAATATAACTTTTGGTCCATAGGCTAAAGAGCTAGCAAATTTCCCTTCACCCATAAAGAAGAAACCACATTGCAGCTAAGGATCAATAGATGATTGCAGAACACAGAAATACACAGCAGAGACCCTTAGAGACCAAGGAGATGGTATCACCAGGAGGCATCGGTGGCTTTACCATGTTAGGAATATGAATTACCTTTCTATATATGTTCCATGGTCATTTATGTTCCTTGCAAGGAGAATCTGAAGTTGGTTTTATTCTTTTCCTCTGTATAGGAGGAAAGAGGAAGAGATCTTCCTTGTCACTTCTTTAGCTGTATACTGTTTGATTAAGTATCTTTTGTTTTATATGTCCTCATGTTGACCTAGTTAAAAAAAAACACATTAGTGAGAGTTCGTGACCTAGGGTTTACAGATACAGCATGGATACAGATCTACAAAGTACCTCAAACTTGGGGTATATTTCTGGGGGCCCATATGTGAGAGGGAGCTTTGTCCATTACACTTATAATTTTCTTACAGCAGTTCATGAATAATATGTAGAACCATCTATGATTTAATCACCTGGGAAAGAGATTAAGAAAGGAGCATATTCTTTCTTATTGGACGTTAGAATATTCAAGAAGAGAGTGACAAGGCTTTTTCACATTGCTGCTACATTATTTCTGATTTTTTACCCTATTTTAGCTACTCACAAGGGAGCGACCCTGTGTTGCATAACAGCCCTAGGAATGAGCACTTATCCTTTCAGAACTACTAAATGGTTTATTATTCATGGTCCATATTGTCCCTGTGAGAAGGGAAAAGCTGGCCTAGATCTCAGATGAAGCATTATTACTGCTGTAACAGAATCTGGGAGCTTGGTAGCCATAATGCTGTGCTTCATATGAAAAAAAGGGAATGGGAGGAAAAAAAGCAAACCTGGATAACTGATATCATTTGAAAATAGCATTTCACACCCAGATCTCCCCCGCTCCCCCCCAAACCCTTGTGATATAACACAGTCACAATATGGTCTAATTTAGTAACATATGTAAGAAAGGAAGCAATGTTTCTATAGACAGCTGACTGGCAAGATTGACTTTGACTGATTCACAGAAAGGAAGAATTTTTAAATGAAATCCATTAGTTTCATCCAGATATCATTTTTAGATTTGGAAATGGCTTGCAATAGTTCAGTTTTAAGTGTGTTTTTTTTCTATAACCCTGCCAGAATTTTAACATTTGCTAAGTTAAGGATATATACTCTTCACCCAGGGAACCTCTCACTATGCTTGCAAAGTTCATTACTTTTTTTTGACAGTACAGATGGTATTTTCCTATATTGGCAAGATCTGTGTTCTAGCCAATATTAAGAATGGATCCACCAAACTTGGAGAACCAGTTGGGGTCTTTTGAAACCAAATGAAACACACTTTGAAGGAATTCTATTGAAAATTTTAATACAATTTACCTCTGACTTGTGATAAACTAAATAAAAAAACAAAATTAAATCTGTTGGAGAGTAATTATGAAACATTTAACTTTGAGAATTTCCCTTTATTAATTTTAAAAGTCTACTGAACTATTGTTCACTTAGACAAGGTTGTTTTTATTGTTGGTTTTCTTAGATTTACCTAAATCAGAGTTATAATACAATGTTGAATGGCCCTAGGGTATGCTCAGCTTTTTGGCAGAGCTGTCTGCAAACTGGTATTTTCAACATGCAAGATACTCAATATTTATGTTGCTTAATTGAATCAACCAAAAATGATTGAGTCATTTCTTCAAGAGCTCAAAATGATTGTCACAGAGACCTCACTTCATGACAGGGTCAAATTCACTTGTTTGTTGAAATTGCAAATAACCAGGCTGGCGATTTTGTGGTCCATTTCTTTTGCTACTTTTAATAAAACTGAATTGGATCAATCACATGGCAATATTAACTGCTGAGCAATTAACCTACAAATGATTGACCCAGGCAGCTGTTCAGACCTGGATAATCTCATGCTTCAAATCAACACTAGATGAAGTTGGGGGATTACCCCGTTGTTGCTTATAATTGACTCATTATCTCTCTGCCCCCTCCTTCCCCTTTTGTGGGAATAATATCTATGAAATTGATTTCCTGAACATTTTCTTCCTGATGTAGAAGATTACATCTGGAAATACTGAGCTGTAACTTAGTCTTTGATTGCACGTCAATTTGCAAAGAGATCTTGAGCTTCTGATAGACTTCCTTATCCCTACCACCTCAATAGCAAGACCTAAGAACATAGAAGCATACTCCAGATCTTCTTACATTTTGTGAGGAACTGAAAAGATCATACCACATGCTGGCAAAGGCACTGGCCTGCACATGGCAAAACTGGGAAGATACCAAATTGCTAACAATGATTTGTTCTTAAGATACAGAACCTAGTACATGGAGAAAAATCAAGGAAGAGTCATTTTCCCTCATTGTTTGGGTAAAATTCTCCCAGCTAATGTAATTTTAAAAAATAAACTTATTTTTATGGAGTCTTCTCTTACCACTCTTCCCACAGCAGCTCACAAAACTATCTAAAAGGTTCGAAGGAGTTACCAGAAGAAAGTGTCCATGCCAGTGAAAATCCGGGTCTTTTATAAGAAAAATTTCCTTTGCAATTGTATTACTCTGTTTAATTCCCCATGATAGGATGAGACAGGGGAGACCAATTTGGACGTTTTGTGATTGGCTCAATGACTAGGGATATCAACTGGAAATAATTCATAAATTCACGATAAGGACATTCCATAGTAGTTCCAGAAGCCATCGTAATAATGGAATTTGGAACTTAATAGAAGGGACCTCAAATGTCATCAAATCCAACAAGAGGTAATTTTACATATGAAGAAACTGAGGCCCAGAAAGATAAAGTGGTTTGTCCATGATCACCCAGAAAGCAAGTAGCAAAACTGAGATTTGAACTCAGCTTCTCAGACTACAAATCCAGCACTCTTTCCTTAATACTAGGTCCTTCAGAGAGATACTTTTTTAAGGAATGTGGGACACACTTTCATTCCTCTCAGAGAAGAATGCACACTTTTTCAAACAATACATAAGAGGAGGAGAGAGTAAGAAACATCAAGAAGAAGTAAAAAAGTATAATATTCAAAGTAAGTGAATTTCATGGACTGTTTTATTTTGTCAGATAGCCTCATGAGGAATGAGCAACTAGGGCACTGGGCATAGGTTTTTGTATTCTATGTGTTATTTGCTTTAATTGCTAGATATTCTATTCTAAAATTACTATTCCTTATACTTTCTCCATATATACTTCATATACTTTAATCTTCTGTTTCACCTTACTCTTGTGTATATAACAACTGGATAAAATGGAACATATAAATGGGATAAGTGGTCTGTCTTTTATTCTCCCTTAAATTATGCTATGTTTAATCAATATGAAAGAATATCAAGAAATTTCTATTCAGCCTTGAACAACTGCAAAATTAAACAGAGTGAAGGGTGGCAGTATAATCTGTGTATAATAACCCTCTTAAAGAACTGCCTTGCTACAGATAGGTTCTGTTATCAGGGATATGTCTGTAACAGTGATCTCTTCAGAGATCGCAAATAAAAAGAACAGACAACTTAGATTTGTTGTTGTTGTTGCCATAGAAGAACACAGTAAATAACATTTAACTTCATCATCACTGAGATATAGAAGAACTTATATGTATTGCAGTAAACCAAAGAATGAACTGTGTTTAAATGTACCTTCCAATCTTGGTATGTTTTTTTATTAATAGTCATATAAATAGCCTTGTGAGGAGAAGAAAAAGAAGGAAAAAAAGAGAGATACTCTAGAATAGCTTGTATTCATTCTGAAAGGAATGAACCAATGCCACAAAGAAGGAAGTCAGGAGTCTTCATCCTCTTCTTCTTTCTCCCCATCTTTCTCCCTACACCCCAACTGGGTCATATCAAGTCCTGGCCCTGGAAGCAACATTAGGATCCATCTAGCCCAATTTGTCTCTAAATAAGAAATCACTTTAGAAGAGCTAAGTAATAAAGAGAGGCTGTGATTTCCCCCCTAAATTACTGTGGATGCCTTGTTGGCATACCCCAATTGCTGCTTGGGCATCTTAGTCGGGTATAGACAAAGAGGACTCATTCAGTTAAGTAGATAACTGAAGTCAGGTCATAATACCCTAAGTTTCACCTTCTTCATGTATGGTCTTTTTGTGTGAACAAGACTGTTTCTACTAGATAACATTCAAAGCTATTAAAAATAATTAGTCCCTGAAGTGAGTTATTTGTCTGAAATGTATCTGATATCTGGAGAAAGTCGGGATAAAGAGATATAATAGAGATCAGGGAGGAGGAGATTAGTAGCAAAATAAAATCAGTGCCTAGTGCCTTACATTTCTTGAGAGTTTGAGCTTTAGTCTTATGAAAAAAAGTCATTTAACTTGCATCACAAGAACATATAAAATATGTATATGTATACACACACTTATGTGTGCATGTAAGTGTAAGTGGTGTTGGGTAAACCATCTCTACCAAGAAGAACCAAGTTCCAAACAATTGACCCTTACAGCCGAGGGTTACATATGTATATATACATGCACGTGTATGATGATATACATGAATGTATGTGAATTCTATAGGTATGAATAAATGATATAGAAACAAATTTGGCCCAATGAATTCAGATTGTGCAGGGCATATATATTTTCACTTCATGTATCTCATATCTTTTTGCCTTACTTTTTTCCTTTACTGTGTTGTCAACATTTATTGTAGCTATCTTTAGCACTCTTAGCAATTGCAGGGAAAGCATTTAATATCTTTTTGTTGAAGTAGCAAAACACAATATGAAAAATAGAGCCATTTTTTCCCTTGAAAATTTGCATCAGGATAGTGAGCAATTAGAAGCTTTATTACCACAGCTTTTGTGCATCCTCATCAAACACACATTAAGAGTTTGTTTGAACTTTTAGAGCAACTTTTAATTTTTCTTTGTCAATATAAATGTTTCCATTATACTCATGGAACTACCTAATGATCTCTGGGAGAGTAGTGAAGGAAGAAATATTAATTCCTGACATGCTTATCATTTAGCTGATGTGTTTCCATTAAACATGCTATTAGAGAAGGACCAGATGGTTCAAGGGATGGGTAATGGCCTACAAAGTCTTTTGCCTCTGTGTCAGTGGTTCAAACATCTCAGATGGGATGGCCCTGACCATATGATTACTATTTAGTAATGCAGAAGGAATGAGCTAGTGGTTTCAGTGCAGTTCTTTGTGGTCAGTGTCTAATCCACAAAAGGTTCCCTAGTTGAAAGAATGTTGGAATAGAAGTCAGAAGTCCTAGACCTTAATTCCAATGTTCACTAACTAGGTATGTGACTTTGGGTAAATCATTCTATCCTTTGCCACAGTTTCCTTATCTGTATAATGAGGATCATAATACCTGCCCTATACATTTCACAGGATTAGTGGGAGTAATCAAGTAACGTTCTGTGAAAGTACTTTGAGAAGTATTGTGTAATATATTTATATATTATACTATGTTATCATTTGTTAATAACATTTTAATGTCTTCAAAGAAAGTATTAATTCAAAGAAATTCTTATGGCATCAATCAATCAACAAAAATTACTGAAAGTCTACTGCTAAGTATAAATACTAAGATATCATATATAAGACATGTTCATATGTACATGTTTGAAATGGATGTAACTGGCAAGTTATTCAAATCTGTTATACTTCATTAATAAAGTTAGTATTTCTAGTGCCAGTCACAAGTCATTATGTCACAGAATCATTCAAGGAGGCAAGAACAAACTAGAACAGTGTTCAGTTTCATCTGCTTCACCCCCACACAGAGACAACCTGAGAGTTTCACTCTCACAATAAGATGAGGACTTCCAACATGAGAATTAGGCATTTAGCTGGCAGGAGTGATTAAGCCAACCCTAGATGCTGACTCAATTTGTCCCCATTATATAACAAAGATTTTCACTCATTCTAGTCATTTTGCTTAGAACAAACTATTGTTGGAGTAACTTGACTAAATAAAAAGGCCTTTAGACTAGATTCAAAAGTATATATGCACTCCTCCTAACCTCATAAGACACAGGTCAACATAATGGAAAACAGGACAGGAAACAGACATATGAAGGAAGCAAATGTCTTAAGGCCCAAATTTGTTCCGCACTTTTTTTAAACCTTTGTTTCCATAGTTCAAAACACATGTTTCTCCTGTCTTCTCTGACTTTTCTTTCTCCCTTGATGCTCACATTCAAGAAAATGCTAAGTTCTATAGATTCTGTTTCTGTGTCTTAGCTCTCTCTTGTCCTTTCTGTTTCACTCCCGAAGGCACTCCAACCTAGATGATGACTAGTCTTCTAACTTCTTCCCACTTCCGTTTTATTTTTCTTCTAATTCATCCTGTAGTCTTGTTTAATTATGTAGCTTTAGAACTAAGAAAACTTAAAGGTCACCTAATAATCTATGGTCATATTACTTCTCTGTTTCAAAGCCTACAATGGTTTTCCATTGCTCATACAAATAAGTCACAACTACTAAACCTGGTATTCTAGACCCTGCACAACATAGCCCATATCTATCTTTTTCAAATGTATTTTTCACTACACATAATCTATACTCTAGGAAAATTCTTCTTTGGCCATGCCCAACCTGTTGTCTCACTTCATTCATGACTTGTTTTTTGAGTTGAACATTCTACCTGAAATACTATCTTCTTTCCCCATCTTCTTGCTTATATCTATCTATGGAAAATCCACTCATTCTTTTTTGGGGTGGGGTAGGGGTGGGGGTGGAGGCAAACAGGGTTAATTGACTTGCCCAGAGCCACATAGCTAGTAAGTGTCTGAGGCTGGATTTGAACTCTGATCCTCCTTGCTCTATCCACCATGACACCTACCACCCACCTTATTTTATGGATAAGGAACTGAAATACAGAGAAGGTAAGTGATTTTACAAAATCATAAAATCCACTCATTCTTGAAGATTTATCTCAAACATTACCTGCTTCATGAAGCTTTTCTTGATTTCCCCTGACCAGAGATGATCTCTTTTTCTTCTGAATCCTAATAGCACTTCATTTCCTTCTTAAGGATATAGGCATCAGAGTTGGGAAGACATAGGTTCAAAGCCCACCTGGGACACCTACTGTGTGCACCTAGGCCAGTCACCTAACTTCTCAGTGCTCTGGAGAGCTCTGTAAGACCATAAGGTTCAGAGAAAGTATCAACTTTCATTTAGTAGAGGGAATCCCCTCATCCAAAGTTCCCTATACCAATGAAATCACAGATTTAGTCCTTATCCCCATTCCCCATGTGGCACTTGTAATATTGCTAATGTTTTGTGGAATTGGGATAAAAATCTTCCTACTAGACTACAAGCTTCTTGAGGACAGGGAAAATGTCATATTTATCTTGATAACACATCGCACAAGACTTTGTATACAGAAGATACTCGAAAAATGTTTACTGAGTGCCATGGGAAGGAGGAAGCTGCTTTCCATTTTTAAAAAAATGGTGGTCAGCAAATCACAAATGCTAACCATGATAATGTCGGGAAACAGAGATTCAGTGTCTCAATTTTGATCCAGGTATTTGGTGTTCTGTAGACACAGCCACAAGAGTTAAGTTTATATGTCCAATTTTTAAGGGCCTTTTTCAGTTTCATGATGAAGAAAGAAGAAGAAGAAGAAGGAGGAGGAGGAGGAGGAGGAGGAGGAGGAGGAGGAGGAGGAGGAGGAGAAGGAGAAGGAGAAGAGGAAGAAGAAGTAGTCTTGTCAGTATGGACATTTCCTGAAACTTAATGAAATAAGATTTATGAAAATATGCATCTCAATTTCTCCCTTCCCTCCTTTCATGCTTATAGTCTCCCCTGATATGGGAAAAATGTCTTGAAAAGCAACAGCAAATTCTGCCCTCACATATCTATATGGAAGAAGAAGAAGAAGAAGAAGAAGAAGAAGAAGAAGAAGAAGAAGAAGAAGAAGAAGAAGAAGAAGAAGAAGAAGAAGAAGAAAAGAAGAAGAAGAAGAAGAAGAAGAAGAAAAGAAGAAGAAGAAGAAGAAGAAGAAAAGAAGAAGAAGAAGAAGAAGAAGAAAAGAAGAAGAAGAAGAAGAAGAAGAAGAAGAAGAAGAAGAAGAAGAAGAAGAAGAAGCAAACACATTTCATAGAATCCTAGAATTGATAGAGAATCTATGGATCCAACCACCCGCCTTATTTTATGGATAAGGAAACTGAAATACAGAGAAGGTAAGTGATTTTACAAAATCATAAAATCTGTTAGAGACAAACCTAAATATGAAGCCAGTAGTCCTGGATTCCAGTCTAGTGCTCCTTCCAATATTAAAATATAGAAACCCTTTGCTCTTTAGACTCATTGTCTGCACTATTACATCTCATCAATTATTCTCTTTTCTTGACTAATGAAATTCTATTTGACTGTAGGCTCATGCATATAGATATGTGAGGGCAGAATTTGCTGTTGCTTTTCAAGACATTTTTCCCATATCAGGGGAGACTATAAGCATGAAAGGAGGGAAGGGGGAAATTGAGATGCATATTTTCATAAATCTTATTTCATTAAGTTTCAGGAAATGTCCATACTGCCATGATTTCCTATTGTTCTGATAGGCTGTAGCAGGTCTGCGTGGGCTGGGTGAAATGTACAATTGGCTCAGAAAGCTCTTCTTGGCTGAATTAAGGTTAAAATTCATATCCCCCCAGTGTATAGTATTGCTTTTGGCATTTTGATGAAAGGCTGGTTGATGATTCAAGAAACATAAAGATGGGTCCTACTTTATAAAAGTCTGATTTTTACGTGATTTATTTTAACCACTTTTTAAATTTTATTCAACAGACCTGTCTGTGCATTCCTCTAGTTTCTGTTGCTGTCATACACTGCCTTTTTTGTGGCAAAGGAGGGAGATTTTGAATTGCTAGACAATTTAAAAAGCTTAGTATTGTCAGAGAATGCTGAGGGAGAAATCATTGCATTTTTGTCATTCTCAGGGAAAAAAAGACAATAAAGTATCTCAAGCTTTACAGAACCCCCAACTGCATACATGTTCTCTGCATTGAAGGAGGAAGGAAATGGTCAGGAAACCAAAGAACAGAAAAATACCAAATCTATATTAAATAACAACAACAAAAACAACACCATGGTGCCTATCAGCTTAAAACTAAACATGCTGCCTTCAAAAGTTATGCATTAATTTACTCAAGCACACATTAGGATAAACTAAAATTTAAGAGAAAGGAAAGATTAAATTATATTTATTTATATAATATAATATTAGTTTACATAATATAATATATACCTACTGAGTTCCTACTAAGCAGACAGTAACATGTTAGGTGGCATGTGTTACACAAACAGAGTAAGGCCTGGTACCTCTCTTCAAGCTATAATCTCCTTCACTAACAATACAAAACAGTGCTTGATAAGTGCCAAATGAAAGATATAGACAGTATATGCTATAAAATATTAAAAGAAGGAACCATCATTTGTAGGATCTTGCAAGAACCTACATTAAGGTTTTTTGTTTGTTTTGTTTAGAGTTGGGAAAAGAGATAAGAACCTAATAAATCCTTTGTTTGGCATAGTGAAAGAGGATCTTGGTATCTTTTATTCTGATTTAAGGCATCCAAGATTTTGGCAGCCTATCCTGATTTTTAGTTCTAAATTCTGATATACTTAGATTCACAAACATCCTCAATTTGGAGAAAATGTCAACCAATCTCTTGTACCAAAACATATAGAACACCAAAGGTGAAGGTATTTCACAAATATCCTCTTCAGCAAACTCACCTCCAAGAAGAACCTGTCTCCATTTCTATGATGCCTCTGATGATTACTACCTGTGTGGCAAGGCCTTTGACCTCCCTAGGCTTCCTTTTGCTCATCTGTAAGATGAAGGGGTTGTACCAGGTGATCTCAAAGGTCCCTTCCAGCTCTAGAATTACTATCCTATGATCTTATGGTCCAATTCTTCCATTCAGCTAAGAATTCCCTTCCCAGTTCCTTGTAGCCCTCCCAGTCAATGGCAAAAAAAGCCCTTCTTATTTTTTAAAAAGGATTCCACAAAACTGCTGCCTGTGAGAAGCCCTTGCCAAACAGTAGAATCATTGCTTATATTCAGGAATGAGCACAGCTGTACTATGAATGCCCCCTTCTGGGACATTGTAGCTAGACCTGTGCAGGAATAAAGTGAGGGGTCCCAACCCATCCTGCTCATATATAGGATGGGAGGGACCTTCTCCAGTTTCTCCTTCCTTCTATAAGCTAAATATATGGTATCAAGTTCAACTTTCATTTCAAAAAAGACAGGGCAATTCTTTTATATGATAAACATCACTCTCTTATGAATGTAGCTCCAGGGTCTCTGCCTTCTAATTTGTTCACTGAGAGACTGAAGGATGTGTGTTAGAGCTGAGGGGGTGGGGAGAAGAGGCCTATGAAGATGATCTCTATGGTCCCTTCCAGTCCTAAAATGGAAAGATTCTATGTTATTACAATTTCCTCGATCTACTGCTTTTTAGGAGTGGAGGGGGTGGGAGAAGCTCTGTTGGGAGAGGGAGAAAGGGTTTTTGATACCCTTTATTTTACTATTCAAAACTAACTCTTCACAAGTGTTTTTTCTTTTAAATTAAATCCCTTTTTTCCCTTTGAATATGCCCAAAGCCCTAACTAAATAAAAGGCCTTTACAATTCACCAGGCCTAAGATTATAACAATACATCAATGCATAAAACTTGTGGGGAGGATTAGTATATATTCAGTGTCAGTTTAGTGCCATCAAGTGGACTAATGTGAGAAATTGCATTTTTAAGTTTGTTTGTTTTTTTACACTGGAACTTACGGTACTTTAAGATTGCTGTAAAAAAAGAATAAAAATCAGATTATCCTTATTAAAATATTATAAAGGGGAAAATAATATTGTATTAGCTGTCATAGAGCAAAATTTATACTGGTTAGCTTCAACCTATTAGGAATTCCTAACTAGATCAATAGAACATTCAAAATATTTAAAAATCTAAAAGTTCATGTTAGCTCATGCCATATTAAATATTTGAATATGATCCAGACTCTCAGAGATTCTTTTGGGCTAAAAAATTCTGCTTTGTGTAGAAGCGAAATAGGACTGATGTTTTTGAATGAAGCACACTAGATTATTTTACATTGATATAATACTCAAGAAGTGCAGTAAATGGAAGGCTAGCCTTTGAGTCTAAAAAACCTGGGTTCAACCCCTGATTCTAAAACATATGGATGTGTGACCATGAGAAAGATATTTCATCCTTCAGAGCGCCTTATAAATTTCTAACAATACAGTAGTAGTTGAGTAGGGGATTTATATTTGCTGAGAAAGTTTCCATAGAAGTTTCCTCTCTGATGAAGTCACAGGTATAAATCAAAAAACTAAAATTACACTTACACCTGCCAATTTTTTTTCCTGTTTCACACCACTTCTCCTCTCCTACAACACTAATCTCTATTTTCATTGGTATATAGAAATTCCTAGGGAGGAAATCCCCTCTAGCAAAGATGAGGCACTCATAATCTTAGAGAGATAAATGGAACATATAGAATACAAGTGATTTGTTCAAGAATGAACAGCTAGTTTGTGCCATAGGCAGAACCTGAACCCAAGTCTTCCTGACTCCAAAGCCAAATGTCTATCCAATAAATCTTGCTGCTTCTATGAGTGTTATGATTAAACTGTCAATCACCTCCTCCTCTTCAGCTCAGTGGCACAGTGTGTAGTATGCTGGGCCTGGAGTCAGGAAGACCTGAGTTCAAATCCAGCCTAACTTACTAGCTGTGTGATTCTGAGCAAGTCATTGAATTTCTATCTGCCTCCACTATAAAATGAAGATAATAATGTTATGTATCTCCCAGAGTTGTTGTGAGGATCAAATGAGATTGTATTTGTTAAGCACTTAGCACAGTGCCTGGCATAATAGACATTTAATAATGCTTGTTTCCTTCCTTCATTCCTTCCATCCTTCCTTCCTTCCTCCCCTCCCTCTTTCCTTCTTTCCTTGACATTCTCTTCCCTCCATGTTTTTAGGACACCACTGCGTCTTGATTCTCCTACCTAGCAAATTACTCTTTCTCAGTCTCCCTTGCTGGATCCTCTTCCAGGTCACTCCCACTAACCATTGATATCTCACAGGACTCTGTTCCCATAGGTTCCTCTTCTCTTCTATTTTGCCTGGTGTTTTTAACAGCTCTCATTGACTCATCTGTCCTCTCAATGCTAATGATTTCCAGATCTGCCTATCCAATCCTAACCTACAATCCTCATATCCAACTGCCTATTGGACATCTTAGATTGGATATCCTGTAGACATCTTAAATTCTTCCTTTTTTGGAGGGGGAAGGCAAAGCAATTGGGGTTAAGTGACTTGCCCAAAGTCACACAGCTAGTAAGTGTGTCAAGTGTCTAAGACCGTATTTGAACTCAGGTCCTCCTGACTCCAGGGCTGGTGCTCTATTCACTGCACCACCTAGCTGCCCCAACATCTTAAATTCAATATATCCAAAACTGAACTCATTATCTTTCCTCTACAAACTTTCCCCCTTTCCTAGCTTTCCCTAGGGTTCTGCCATCCTCCTAGTCACTCAAGTTTGAAATCCAGAGGCCATTCTCACTCTCTCACCCTGCCCCATCCCATATCCAGTCAATTACCAAATCATGATTCTGCCTTTGTTCCTTGCCCCCTTCTGAACTTCAACACTTTCACCATCTTTTGTCTAGGCCTCCCTTAACCTCACACCATAACCATTGTGTGCCTCAAGTCTCTCCCCATTCCAACCCATCCTCCATTCAGATGTCAAATTGATTCTCCTTAAGTGTAGATCTGACCATGCCACAAAAAAACCCACTCCAAACCACACCCCCAATTCAATAAACTCAAGAGGCTATCACCTTTCCCTACCAGCCGTCAATCACTCAAATCAAAGTCAGCTGCAAGTCATGTCATCATTTCCCTGATGCCATGGTCCCCTTATTTGAAACTGAAGGACAAATACAACTATCATATCTAAGATAAAATATAAAATCCTCTGTTAAGCATTCAAAGCCCTTCATGGCCTGGTCCCTTTCTATCTTTCCAGTCTTTTCCCCATGTATTGTGACCCAATAACACTGGCCACCTTGCTTTTCATCCTAGAAGACACTTCCAGTATTTTCCTGACTATCCACCATTACTAGAATATTCTTCCCTCCTCATCTCAATCTCCTGGCTTCCTGGTTTCCTTCAAGTCCCAGTTAAAGTCCCATTTTCTAAGGTCACATGACCACCATATGATAGATGTAGGACTCCAACCCAGTTCTTCTTGACTCCAAGGCTGGTTCTCCATCCACTACCCCATACTGCTTAAATGATAGGTCTGGAATTAGAATCATGTGGGAAAAAAAACCATCCAATTCTAGAGTTTCATTTAGACATAGAGAAAGAAAAGCTTTACAATTTTTGGAAGTATGTTGGCATGAATCTTTCACCTTATGATTCTTTATTAAATGTCAGAGTTAGAGTGGTACAAATTGGTTGGATTCTCTCAGGAAGTAAGGTTGTTTCAAGTATCTTGCATGCTTCTTTTTAACCCAGTGACTAAAATGGTTAAAACAATGTTCCTAATTTGGAGCTGAGGAATTCATGGCAGCTTGGGAAAATTCCACTCATAAACATATTATTATATGTTGGGGACTGGATGGGGATAGAAGTCAAGGAAAAGTAACAAAACTGAGGGTCCTATCCTAAGTGTATATGTTCAACTTAGTCACTGCATCTAAGGATGTTGGTAATGATGAAGTGTCATAGTCTTGTAAAATCAAAATAATGACTTCTTGGACCACTAGTCTTATTACCTCTCATTTACATTTCTAATTGTTTAGAAGGTTTCTTCCTATTTATGAAAATGAAATTCATCAAAATAGTTGGAAAGCCATCAGCAGGGCTTTGTTTTTACACCATGATACTATGATAGTATAAGAGAAAAAACAAACACTGATTTACAGACTAGTTAATATTTTCCAATTCTAGGCATAGCAATTAAGTAAAAGAGTTGAGACTTATGTGGATGGGGATTAGAAGAAGCCACAGCTTTACTCTAGTATAATATCTGTATTTGTGGATCAAGCAATATGTTCCCGAAGAGACTTTTATATGTTCATATATAAACATATAGCCACATCACCACACTGACATTCCTGACTCCTTCTCTCTCTCCCCCCTCTCTTTCTCTGTATATATATATATATAAAATATATATATATACATATATATTGTGTGTATGTATGTATGTATGTGTACACGTGTGTAGATTTTTGTATATATTTACATAGATACTATATTTTAGAATATATTTAATTTATATTTAATAACCATCAATAATTATTTAATAACTAACAATCTGGATGTCTATACTTCTCTATAAAATTTTTATAAAAATATCTACAAACTCTATCAAGATCATTCTTTTCTTTTGGAGGGGGGAAAGCAGGGCAATTGGGGTTAAGTGACTTGCCCAAGGTCACAGGCTAGTAAGTATTATATGTCTGAGGCCAGATTTGAACTCAGGTCTTCCTGACTCCAAGGTTGATGCTCTATTCACTGTGCCACCTAGCCACCCCCATCAAGAGCATTCTTGATCAAGATTTGAAAAGGGAACAGATTTTTGCAAAAGATATTCTACAGCACACCATAGCTTTATAGTCATACAATTGACTGAAAGGATAGAGAATCCAAGATTTTACTGACTTTGTTGTTTTTTTACTATTTTTTAAAAATAGCATTAGATTCAGGAGGGCAAAAGGCTGTCTGAAAGTTGTTCCTCCCTTGCAAATGTCAAAAATCATATAAAATGTCTTGAAAGATGTAACAGAGGACATCAACTTATTCAACTACTATATCATGACTAGCATTTATATAGTGCTTTAAGGTTTGCAAAAAAACTTTATATGTATTATCTCATTTGATCCTTGGAGCAACAACCCTAAGAAGTAGATGCTATTATCCCCATTTTGCAGATGAGGAAACTGAGATAGACAGCAATTAAGTAGCTTTCCTACACTCAAACAGCTAGTATCTGAAGGAGAATTTGAATTCAGATTTTTCTGACTCTAGGGAAAAGTCATGAAAGAGTCAGAACAGGAAGAAATTTGATTGTATATCAAGTGAATCCAAAAAAATCAAGCGTTGCATTTATAATGTTAAGGGAATTTGAAGATCTTCCCTGCCCCTTAATAGGCCTATGTGATCACATGGAGCCCATGCTGAGAGGAGTTTGCCAAACAGGTAGTGCAGAAAGGTTGGAGCAAGAAGTGAGAGTGAGACAGAGCTGGGAGAGAGAGTGAGAGTAGGAAGAGCAGTTAGTGTGAATGAAAAACAGAGGATTTTTGCCTGGGGGAAATTTTTTGTGGGGAGGCCTAACTGAGGAAAGGCTTGGGATGTTTGTATTTCCTGCATTGTTGACATATATGGACTTTGTCATAAAAAGAGTGGTTGGAGTGTCAGTGCTAACTGCACTAACAATGTATATAGACTTCTTTGTTACTATGATGGATTTGGCTTACTAATGTTTCAGCAAATGTCTTGGTTTCATCTTCAAGGAAGAGAGTCTGTTATATCTTGCCATTCAAACCTGGGAATATGCCTGCATATTCATAGCAGCTGCTATGGCTATTGCATTGGCAAAATAGCATCATGTTATAAGACAAAGCAAAAACAATTTGAAAGAGAAAAAGAGACAAAAAGGAAAACTAAACTAGGCCCCCAAAAAACTACATACAACCAAAATCAATATATGCTCCCAATGCCCTAGCATAAAAATTCATTAAAAAATGATTTGAGCTTTAAAAAATCATAGACAATAACATAATAGCTATAGGAGACTTCAATATTCTATCAATTTTGGGTAAATCTAACAGAAATATAAATAAAAGGGAAAATATGTAACTGAACAAATTTCTGGAGAAGCTAAAGTTAAAAGACTTATGTAGTCTTCTAAATGGGACAGCAAGAGAATATGTATATTTCTCTACATTATGTTGAACTTTTACAATAACTGACCACATACTAGGTCACATAAATATTGCAAACAAATGTAAAAAGACAGAAATAGACAATATATCAGGCCTGCAAAACCTGTGGCACATGGACCTCTTATGGCCTGCAGGCCATAAGTTGTGCAGGCCTGCAATATATGCTTTATAGACCAAAATGCAATAAGAATGGAAAGTGATTCAGAGACCACAAACAAAAGATACATACCCAAATGAAAACTTAATAATGAAATCTTAAATGATGAGCAGGTCATAGAAATAATTAATAATGATATAAAAGAAAAATGATAAATATGAAACAATAAACCAAAATATCTGTGATACAGTTAAAGCAGTTCTCAAAGGGAAAAATCACATCTTTAGAATTATACATTAACAAAATAGTAAAAAAAAAAAGATTATTAAATTGAATATGTATTTTTTTAAAAAATAACAAATAATCAAGCCTAAAATAAGCACCAAAGAGAAGATGTTGAAAAATTAGAGGGGAAATAGATAAATATGAAACAAAAATATCCACAGAAATGATAAATAAAACTAAAAGTTGGTTCTTTGAAAAGACTAACAAGATTTATAAACCCTTAGCTAATCTGATTAAAAATAAGCAAGCAGAAATCAAATCAATAAAATAGCAAATCAGCAAAGTGTAATCACAGCAAAAACAAAATAAATAAAAAGAATAAGCAGGACATAGTATAGATAATTATATGCTAATAAACTGAAAACACAAAAGAAATAAAGGAATACCTTAAAAAATATAAAATACCCAAACTATCAGAAGTCAAGATAGAGATCTTAACCAGATTTCAGAAAAGGCAATTGATCTCACTGTAAAAATTATTGTAAATAATAATAACAACAACTCCTGGACCTAATAAATTCATGGAAGAATTCTATCAAACTTTTAAAGAACAATTAGTGTTCATACTTCACAAATTATTCTCAACTGAGGGGAAGAAAGTACCCTCTAAGAATCCTTTTATGAGGATATATATGACTATATATATATGTAACTTTATATATGTGTGTGTATGTATATATATAACTATATATATATGTACATATATAGCTATATATATATATAACTATATATATACATATATATATATATAAAACTATATATATAATATCTAAACCAGAGAAAAATGAAACATGGAGAGAAAATTTGAGCCAATATCAGAAATGAACATTGATTCAAAAATTTCAAACAAAATCCTATCAAGCAGAAAACAGTGATTCATCCAAGAAATCATTCACTATGAGAAAGTAGAATTTATGCCAGAGATACAATAATAGTTCAACATTAGGAAAACAACATAATTAATCATAAAACATCCCAAACCACATGATCATCTCAATAGATATAAAAAAGAGCTTTGAAAAAGTACACTATTCTATGCTAAAAACCATTAAAAGTATAGGAATAGATGGACCTTCTTCAATATTATAAAAGTATAAAACCAAAAGCAAGCATCATATGCACTGGAGATACATTAGAACCTTTGTCAATAAATACAGGAATTAAAGCAAGGATGCCTACTCTCCCCACTATTATTTGATATAGTTCTGGAAATGTTAGCAATAGTCATAAGAGAAAAGAATTAAAGGAATAATGTTAGGTAAAGAGGAGATAAAACTATCCCTGTTTGCTGATGATATCATGGTTTACTTGGAAAACCATAGGGATTCAGCAAAGAAACTAATTGAAACAATTAATAGCTTCAGTAGTATCACAGTCTACAAAATAAATCTTCAAGACTCAACAGCATTCCTATATAATAATAATAAAACACAAGAAGCAATAATAGAAAGGGAAATTACATTCTAAACTACTACAAAATGCCCCAAATATATGGGGATCGGCCTCCCAAAGCAAAGACTTGTAAAGATCTAATTACAAAGCATTCCTGAGAGAAATAAAGAGCAACCTAAGTAGTTGGAGGAATATTCAGTGCCCAAGGCTAAGCTTTGCTAATATAATAAAAATGACAATACTACCAAAATTAATTTGTGCTTTCAGTGTTGTACCAATCAAATTACAAAAGGGATACTTTACGAACTTGATAAAATAATAAAATTCATTTGAAAAAACAAAAGATCTAAAATATCAAAGGAAATGATGAAAAGAAGTATGGACAAATTGGGAATAGAGCACTTTCATACCTCAGACTACATTATAACAAAGCAGCCATCAAAACCTTCTTCTATCAGTTAAAGAATGAAAGATCAATAGACAGACTAAACAAGAGAGATTCAGAAATATTAGAACTCAATATCTCAGTGTTTAATAAAGTGGAAAATAAGAGTTACCTAGGAAAAAAATCTCAATTTGACAAAAAAAAAAACACATGGAAAAACTGGAAAGCAGTCTGGCAGAAATTAGGCTTAGAGCAGTACCTTACACCACACACCACAATATATCCTAAAATGGATATGTGACCTTAATATTAAAGAATATACTATAAAAATTAAAAGAAAAACAAATCACATACCTCTCACAGCTGGAGTGAGAGATATATTCTTAACCAAACAAGAAATAAAGGCAATCACAAAAGATAAACTGGATCACTTTGATTACTTGAAACTGAAAAGCTTCTTCACAGACAACATTACTACATCTAGGATAAGAAAGGAAGTGGCTGAATGGGGAAAAATTTGTAGCAAATTTCTGATAAGGGTTTGATATCTAATATGTATAAACAATATGTGGGCTTTTACTGATAGCCATTCCCCAGTAGATAAAAGATCAGAGGATATGAACAAACAGTTCTCAAAGGAACTACAAAGTATTCACAACCACATGGGGGGAAAAGAAACATTTGGAATCTCTAATAATAAAAGAATGCTAATCAAAACAACCTTGAGGTTTTACCTCATGCCCTGAAATGGACAAATATGCCCCCAAAATGGCAATAGTCAATGCTGAAGGAGTTGTGGAAAGAAAGGCACACCAATACATTGTTGGTGAAACTATTGAAGTGGTACAACCATTTTAGAAACCAATTTGGAATTATGCATAAAAAGTAACTAAAACGTCCATACCGTTTGAACCAGAACCTCCATTATTGGATTTATATCCCAGAGAAGTCATTAATAAGAAAAAAATCCCCATATACTCCAAAATATTTATAGCAGCACCTTTTGCAATAGCTAAGAACTGGAAACAAAGCAGATGCCTATTATTTGAGGAATAACTAAAAAAAATGGTGGTACATGAATGTAATACTACATTACTGTGCTGTAAGAAATTATGTATAAGTAATATAGAGAAGCATGGAAAGATCTTAGGACTTGATGCAGAGTGAAGAATGCAGAGCAAATAAAAGCCCCCAGGATACACAGCATCTAGAACAATGGAAATAGAAAACAGTGACACACAAAAAAATCAAAAGTAAATGTTAACAAAATTTTAAAAGATCAAGTGGGATTTGAATAAAGATATATAAGAAGACATCCCCAATGTACTCCTTTGTAGAGGTGGGAGGTCCACAAATATTATATATTATACATATTTTTGGATCATTTCAATGTATCAATCAGTTGTGCTGACATTTTTTTCCTCTGAAAAATGCTATTTGTCATACAGGATGACTCACAGGTTGGACTAGCATTATAAAATACAGAAAATAGCATAGAAACTTTCATTTTTAAGAAATGAAATGCTGGTTCAAAGAGGGCAAGCAGAAAACAAAACAAAACAAAAACCCAGATTCCATTTCAATTATGCTTCTCTACTGTTACGACCAAAATTACAAGATAAATGGCTGACACAATATGCTGCCAGAATGGTTATTTTCAAACAATGGGACCAGGGATTGAGGTCCCAATCCTGTGCTCACAAGGAAGTTTTCTATTCAATATGCTTTCATGTGGTGAGAACTACCATATTTGTGCCATTGTACGCTCAAACCAAGAACAAATGTACATGTGGAATAGAACAGATGTCTGGGTCAATCTTGTACATGTATCTATGAAAAGTAAAACAAAGGAAAAAAGGAAAAACAACATCCTCGTAGACAGTAAGACACAAGCACGGCAACAGGCACCAATTGTACCTAGTGAAAGGAAGAAAAGCGGAAGGGTGTGGGGGAAGACAGTTCTTTGTAGTTCAGTCATTTCAAGTCATGCCCAACTCTTTGTGACCCCATTTGGTGGTTTTTTTTTGGCAAATATAATGGACTAGTCTGTCATTTCCTTCTCCAGCTCATCTTACAGATGAGGAAACTGAGACAAACAGGATAATGTGACTTGTCCAGGGTCACACAGCTAGTAAACATCTAAGATCAAATTTGAACTCAGGTCTTCTTCCAAGCCTGGCACTGATTCATTGCTCAGTTCCTCTATATTCTTCCCAACAGCAAACTGCCTCAGATTGGAGCTTAAGTCACACAGACCCATAAGAGGGGTTGACATAACTTTCTGAATATATTCATTATCTTCAATGTTTCTCCCCATGGGCCTAAAAGGGTAAAATGTATTGCAACCAATCCCCTGTTGCTGCCATTAAAGTGTCCCCACACTATTTTCTCTCATTTCTGCTGCTGCTGCCACCTTCTCTGCTCATCTCCTGATGCCATATAACCTCCCCCATCCACGAACACCCCCCCAGCCAAGAACCAAGGAGTTTGATGTCTTCCTGATATTTCTCTATGCCATTTCACCACCCCATCCCCTTGATAACAGTCCAATATCTTTTGAAAACACACAACAATTTCCATCTTCTCTGAGGCTAGGAAAAGCTACATTTTCAAAGACGCCCATCTAGCATTCAAAATATTTGTCCCAGTGAGTTCCTTAGCATTGCCTACATTGATGGTATAGGTTATATGCATTTAAGTCAAGAGGTATGACTGTAAAATGAGACTATTTTCCACAGGCATAGCAAAACCTTATATATAAACATATCCCTCAAAATGATCACCTTGGGGTACTCATGTAGTTGTTTCAGTGATGCTGTCATTGACAAAAACATTGTTTAAACTCTGGAAGACTTAACCATTCTCCTTATTCACCATACTTGGCTTCAAATGGATTCTGGTTATTTCAAAAAATCAACTCTACCAATAAAATAGGTATTTGTCACCATTGAGCATACAAAGCACGTGCCATAAACTTTGAAGGCAATCTCAAATATATTTTGCTCAGTTGTAAAAATTATTGGGACCAGTGTGAGGTCTTCTTTGTATAAGTGCTATTATGTTTGTTTTTTTAAAGTTCATGTTACTTGAAAGTTTCACTCAGTACATTACTATGAATGTAGGACAAATGTGAAAGGCAATTTTAAAATATATTGTTGTTGTTCAGTTGTTTCAGTTATGTCCAACTCTTTGTCATACCATTTAGGGTCTTCTTGGCAAAGATCTGGAGTGGCTTGCCATTTCCTTCTCTAGCTCATTTTACAATGAGGAAACTAATGCAAAAAGGGATAAGTGGCTTACTGAGGGTCACACAGCTTGTAAATAAGTGTCTGAGGACAGATTTGAACTCAGAAAGACACATCTTCCTGACTCCAGACCTGGCACTCTATCCACTGCCCAATTGTACATGTGGGTCCTTTTCCCATTTGTATAATCTCTTTGGAATACAGCCCTAGAAGTGGTATTGCTGCCCAATTTTAAAATTAACCTACCTTATTTTACTCATTAGTACTTGGTTTTCACTATTTGCCTAATAATGAGAAGGCAAGTTCAGGAGAAGAGATACAAAAACAGAAACAGAAAATGCCACGTCAGAAAAGTAGGGCTACCCAGATCCTAACAGATTTAGGATTAGAAGTCAATTAACATTTAAAGTTCCTACTGTGTGCAAGACATTGAGAATATATAAAGACAAAAATTACAGTCTTGCCTTCATAGAATGCCCATTCTACAGGAAGATACAAATGTGTGATGGAAAGAGCGTTGGATCTGGAATTAGAGGACATAGAGTAAAATACCAGTTTTGCCATAAAAACTTTGGTACCTCATTGTCCTCCACTTTAAAATGAGGGAATTGGCACAGATGACCCTTAAGATTTCTTCCAGCTAAACTGTGCTCCTATGAACCTATATACACAAAGAAATATATTCCAAAAATGATAAATGCTGGAGAAGATGTGGGAAAAATTAGAACACTAATGCATAAATGTTGGTGGAGTTCTGAACTGATCCAATCATTCTGGGGTACAATCTGGAATTATGCCCAAAGGGCTATAAAACTGTGCATAGCCTTTGACTCATCAATTCCATTAGTAGGTCCATATCCCAAAAAGATTATACAAATGGAAAAAGGACCCATGTGTACAAAAAATATTGATAGCAGCTCTTTTTGTGGTGGCAAAGAATTGGAAATTAAGGTTATGCCCTTCAGCTGGGGAATGGCTGAACAAGCTGTGGTATGTGAATTTCCTTTGTGATGATAAAAAAGTCTTTAGCTGCTGAGCTAAAATGGAGTGTGCATACAAAAGGCTCCAAAAGACTCAAAACCTAGAAAGGTCTGAGTCTAGTCGCTGATCATTCTAAAGGCAGAAATGCTGTTAGGTTGGAGGAATATAATGATTTTGCCCCCTTTTTATGCTTTTCTCTCCTCTAATTCATTTACATTGAAGACCAAAGGAGTTTTGAGGTTGAGAAACTGAGCAGAGGGGAGCAGCACAAACCCAGAAAGCCCAAGGCAATTTGTTGGAAGGGTAGCTTCTAAGCTAATGCTAATGGGTCAGTATATAAATCTGAAAATAACAGAGAGCTATAAGGAATGTCTAACCACAAGAAAGATAGAAAGATCCTACCATTATGAGGGAGAAAACAACGGTTAAAAATAGATTAAAGCCTGAAGGTACTCATTATCTGGCACTGTTCTGTGTGCTAAAGAGAACCTCCTTCTGGAGGGGAAATGACCATTTGCAATTATTGGGAACTGAGGGATCCTCTTTAAGAGACAAAGAAAAAGCCACTGCTTTTCCTTAGTCTGATGATTGGGTATGTTAGGGATTTACTTTTCACTTGCTTACAATTAATTTTTCTGTCATTCTGAACTTAACAGACAACAAATATGATGTACTTCCATATGCAAAGAACAAAAAAAAAAAAAGGATTGCACAAGGAATCATTTCAAATATATATATATATATATATATATATATAATCAACATCTTAGTTTCACAGCTGTCCTACCTGTTTTTCTCCATCTGAACTTCTAAATGTAATGTCCAAATCCAAGTAGTAATGACTCAAATCCATGACATTGAAATTAAGAGTATCACGCTCTATTGAGAGAGCCAGGTTCTGCTTATATCTTTCTAAAAGAGATGTAGAGGGGGCGGAGCCAAGATGGCGGAAAGGAAGCAGTAACCTCGCTGAGCTCCTCTGTCACCCAGTCCAAAAGGGTAAATCTGAGCAGATTCCAGAGTGACGAAGCCTAGTGGAAGACAGAGTGTGGCAGAATCCAGCCCAGGAGGTTGCCCAGAGTGTCTGCACAGGTCGAGCGCAGAGCGCATGGGGTCTGCACAGCTCAGACCTAAGAGCAGACAAGCAGACTACACCAGAGAGAGAAAAAGCCCCAGCCTGCAGACTTACCAAGGACGAATCGCAGTCATCTCGCAGAGGGAACGGATCATTGGAGCCAGGTAGGAGAGTCGGGCCCCCAGTGGAGAGAGTGGCTTCTCAGGCTGCATTCAGCCCCCAGCCTGGAAATTTAGAAACTGCCTGCCTGTATGATACAGGGGCTGGAATGGCAAAGTAAATTCTAGCTGCTCCGATCCTCCCATCCCTCCTTCATGAAGCAGAAAACCCAAAGATAAGTCTCCCACCCAGATTGAAATCCCAAGTTAATGGAAATAGCCTCAGGCTTGAGAATCTCCAAGAAAGGGTGTAACTGAGACAGCCAGGAAACTGAAGAGAAGAGAGGGAGGGGACCCAACTAGCCCCACCTCACCTCACCAACAAAAGCCTACTTATAGCCCAGGGGTATAGAGGCAGAAATCTGAAGTGGTCAGACTCATCCCCACCTACACATCTACATTCCTCACTGACTTCCCTGACTTAGCCATAAACTAGCCACCCAGAGGTATTCAAAGTCAAGGATCAGGCCCCAAACTCATAGCCTGAGACACTAAGAAACAGGAAGTCACAATGGGAAGAAAGGAAGCTGAAAAGGAGAAGGGGAAGGCAAGAAAGTCTATTCGAGCATACTATGCAGAGCAAGAACAACAAAACACACAGGACAGTATAGACTCTCTGCCCACACCAGAGACCACAGAAGGAAACATGATCTGGTCTCAAGCCCAAATAGCATTCCTGGAGGAGCTTAAGAAAAATTTTAAAGACCAAATCAGGGAGGCAATGACCAACTTGGAAAAAGAAAATACCTCCCTAAAAAAGGAACTTCAAAAACTTACTGAAGACCATAATTCACTAAAAATTAGATACAACCAAACTGAAACTCAGAACTCTATGATGCAGCAGGAGTCAATCGAAAAAAACAAGATGATCAAAAAATTGCAAGAAAATGTAAAATATCTCACTGGAAAAATAACTGACCTAGAGAACAGATCCAGGAGAGACAACCTAAGAATTATTGGTCTACCAGAAAGCCACGATGAGAAAAGCACTCTAGACAACATCCTCCAAGAGATTGTCAAAGAAAACTGTCCTGAGGTCCTGGAATCAGAAGATAAAATAGCTATTGATAGAATTCACCGGACTCCTCCTGAAAGAGATCCCCTGAAAACTCCAAGAAATATAGTAGCCAAATTCCAGAATTATAAGATTAAAGAAAAAATTCTACAAGCAGCCAAAAAGAAACAATTCAAATATCGAGGAACTACAGTTAGGATCACACAGGACCTAGCAGCTTCTACATTAAAAGAGCGGAGGGACTGGAATTTGATATTTCGTAGGGCAAGAGAGCTAGGACTACAACCAAGGATTAACTACCCGGCAAAACTGAGCATAATCTTTCAGGCAAGGAGATGGATGTTTAATGAAGTAAGGGACTTCCAGACTTTCCTAATGAAAAAGCCAGAGCTCAATGGAAAATTTGATCTCCAATTACAAGACTCCAGAAGAACATAAAAAGGTAAACAAGGGTAACATAGACTCACACATGCAGAAGTGCACACACCCACACCCACAAACACAAGCTCATTACCTGGGATGCAACAAGAGCAAAATGTTCACATCCCTATATGTGGAGCTGATAATTGTCAATATTTGAAATCTCTATGATTATCATGACCTGCAAAAGGGTTATACTTAGAGGGTGTGGGTATGAATGCACTAACATGGAGTCTAAAAAAAAAAAAGACTATTAAGGGGATCAATGGTACTGTAATGGGAAAAAGGAAAGGATGAGCTAGGAAAAGGTAAAATATGCCATTTGAAGAGGCATCAAAACACACTATAGAAGAAGGGAAAGTAAGAGGGAGAGGAACATCATTTAAACACTATTCTCACTGGTTCTGGTTCAAAGAAGGATCAAATTAATCAGTGAAGTTTAAGAATCTAACGTGAATAGACACATAAATTCATTAAATAGAGGAATTGGAGGGAGGGAGAGGAGCATTGTTTGAAATTTACTCTCATTGGTTTGGAATCAAACAGGGAGTAATTTACTCTGATAAGTATAAAAATTTGTTGTGTCCTATAGATAGTGGGAGGGTAAGGGGGGGGTGAAAAGGAGGAGACTAAAGGGAGGGATTATAAGGGAGGGAAATAGTAGTAAGGGGAGAGGGTAGGTTAAGAAGGGGGGTCACTGGGTGGGAACACTGAGGGAGGGGGCAGTCAAAAGGGAAAACTTCAAGGAGGGGAAGGGAGAAGGAAGAAGCAAAAACATAAACAGGGGAGGGAATAGGATGGAGGGGAAGAGACAGATAGTCATAATTACTGTGAATGTGAATGGGATGAACTCTCCCATAAAACAGAGGCGGATAGCAGAATGGATTAAAAACCATAATCCTACAATATGCTGTCTTCAAGAAACACATTTGAAACAAAGGGATACCCACAGGGTAAAGGTAAAAGGTTGGAGTAAAATTTATTATGCCTCAGCTAAAGTAAAAAAAGCAGGGGTAGCAATACTTATCTCAGATAAAGCAAAAGCAAAAATAGATTTAATTAAAAGAGATAAGGAAGGAAACTATATCCTACTAAAAGGCACCATTGAGAATGAAGCAATATCACTACTTAATATATATGCACCAAGTGGTATAGCATCCAAATTCCTAGAGGAGAAGTTAAAGGAATTAGAGGAAGAAATAGATAGCAAAACTATACTAGTGGGGGACCTTAATCTTCCCCTCTCTGAACTCGATAAATCTAACCTCAAAATAAACAAGAAAGAAGTTAAGGAGGTGAATAGAATCTTAGAGAGACTAGATATGATGGATCTCTGGAGAAAACTGAATGGGGATAAAAAGGAATTTACTTTCTTCTCAGCAGTGCATGGTACATACTCAAAAATAGACCATGTACTAGGGCATAAAAACCTCACAATCCAGTGCAGAAAGGCAGAAATATTAAGCGCATCATTCTCAGATCATGATGCAATAAAAATTATATGCAATAAAGGGCCATGGAAAGATAGACTAAAAACTAATTGGAAACTAAACAATTTAATCCTAAAAAATTGGTGGGTCAAAGAAGAAATTATAGAAACAATCAATAATTTCATTCAAGAGAATGATAATAATGAAACAACATACCAAAATTTGTGGGATGCACTAAAGGCAGTTCTCAGGGGAAGTTTTATATCCCTGAGTGCATACTTAATTAAAGCAGAGAGAAGGGAGGTCAGTGAATTGGACATGCAATTGAAAAAGCTAGAAAAAGAACAAATTGAAAATCCCCAATTTAGTACTAAATTAGAAATACTGAAAACCAAAGGTGAGATTAATAAAATTGAAATTAAGAAAACCATTGAATTAATAAATAAAACCAAGAGCTGGTTTTATGAAAAAATCAACAAAATTGATAGACCCTTAGTCAATATGATAAAAAAAAGAAAGAAGAAAACCAAATTATGAGTATCAAAAATAAAAAGGGTGAATCTACCTCCAATGAAGAGGAAATCAAAAAAATAATGAGGAATTATTTTTCCCAATTGTATGCACATAAATATGACAATCTTAGTGAAATGGATGAATATTTACAAAATCACAAATTGCCCAGATTAACTGAAGAGGAAGTGAATTACCTAAATAACCCCATCTCAGAAAAAGAAATCAAACAAGCCATCAATGAACTCCCTAGGAAAAAATCTCCAGGGCCAGATGGGTTCACTAGTGAATTCTATCAAACATTTAAAGAACAATTGATTCCAATACTCTACAAACTATTTGGGAAAATTAGTGAAGAAGGAGTCCTACCAAACTCTTTCTATGACACAAATATGGTACTGATTCCTAAATCAGGAAGAGATAAAACAGAGAAAGAAAATTATAGACCAATCTCCCTCATGAATTTAGACGCAAAAATTCTAAATAAAATATTAGCCAAAAGATTCCAACAACTTATCACAAAAATAATACACCCTGATCAGGTAGGATTCATTCCAGGAATGCAAGGATGGTTTAATATTAGGAAAACCATCAATATAATTGAGCATATCAACAACAAAACTAGCAAAAACCACATGATCATCTCAATAGATGCAGAAAAGGCTTTTGACAAAGTACAACATCCATTCCTATTAAAAACACTAGAAAGTATAGGAATAAATGGAGCCTTCCTTAAAATAGTTGCTAGCATCTATCTAAAACCATCAGCAAGTATTATATGCAATGGGGATAAACTAGAAGCCTTTCCAATAAGATCAGGAGTGAAACAAGGGTGTCCACTATCACCCCTCTTATTCAATCTGGTACTTGAAACGTTAGCAGTAGCAATTAGAGAAGAAAAAGAAATCAAAGGAATCAAATTAGGCAAAGAAGTGACCAAGCTGTCACTCTTTGCAGATGATATGATGATATACTTAGAGAATCCTAGAGAATCAAGTAAAAAATTACTTGAGACAATAAATAAATTTGGCAAAGTTGCAGGATATAAAATAAACCCACATAAATCCTCAGCATTCCTGTACATCTCTAATAAAACTCAACAGCAAGAGATAGAAAGAGAAATCCCATTTAAAGTCACTGTAGACATTATAAAATATTTGGGAATCTACTTGCCAAAACAAACCCAGAATCTATATGATCACAACTACAAAACACTTCTCACACAAATAAAAACAGATCTAAATAGTTGGAAAAATATCAATTGCTCGTGGCTGGGTCGAGCTAATATAATAAAAATGACAATTTTACCCAAACTAAATTATATATTTAGTGCAATTCCAATCAATTTACCAAAAAACTACTTTGTAGAGTTAGACAAAATAATAACAAAATTTATTTGGAAAAACAAACGGTCTAGAATATCAAGGGAATTAATGAAAAGAAATGCTAGGGAAGGTGGACTAGCTATGCCAGATCTTAATCTGTATTATACAGCAGCAGTCATCAAAACTGCTTGGTACTGGCAGAGGTGTAGAGTAGTGGATCAATGGAATAGATTAGGTGCAGGAGACCCAGCAGTTAATGAATATAGCAATCTATTGTTCGATAAACCCAAAGACCCCAGTTTTTGGGATAAGAATGCACTATTTGACAAAAACTGCTGGGAAAACTGGAATACAGTATGGCAGAAACTGGGCATAGATCACTATCTAACACCATATACCAAAATTAAGTCTAAATGGGTGCATGATCTAGGTGTAAAGGATGATACTGTAAGCAATTTGGGAAAGCAAGGAATAGTTTACCTGACAGATCTGTGGAGAGGGGAAGATTTTAGGACCAAACAAGAATTAGAGAGCATTATAAAATGCAAAATGGATAATTTTGATTACATTAAATTGAAAAGCTTCTGCACAAACAAAGCCAATGTAACCAAGATCAAGAGGGAGGTGGGAAATTGGGAAAGAATTTTTACAACCTGTGTCTCTGATAAAGGACTCATTTCTAAAATTTATAGAGAATTGAGCCAAATCTATATGAATACAAGTCATTCCCCAATTGAGAAATGGTCAAAGGATATGAATAGGAAGTTTTCAGAGAAAGAAATTAAAGATATCTATAAGCATATGAAGAAATGCTCTAAATCACTATTAATTAGAGAAATGCAAATCAAAACAACTCTGAGATACCACATCTCTCCAGTCAGATTGGCTAAGATGACAAAACAAGAAAGTGACAAATGCTGGAGAGAATGTGGGCAAATTGGAACGCTAATACATTGCTGGTGGAGTTGTGAACTTATCCAACCATTCTGGAGAGCAATCTGGAATTATGCCCAAAGGATTATAAATAATTTCATACCCTTTGACCCAGCCATACCACTCCTAGGGTTATATCCCAAAGAGATCATAGTAGTGGGAGGAAGAACCATATGTACAAAAATATTTTTAGCAGCCCTTTTTGTGGTTGCAAAGAATTGGAAACTAAAGGGGTGCCCATCAATTGGGGAATGGCTAAACAAGTTGTGGTATATGAATGTAATGGAATTTTATTGTGCTATAAGAAACGAGGAGGTGACGGATTTCATAATTACCTGGAGAGACTTATACAAACTGATGCTGAGCGAGAAGAGTAGAATCAGAAGAAATTTGTATACAATCACAGACATACCATATCTGTGATGACCAACTATGACAGACTGGACTCTTTTCAGCAATGCAGTGATATAAGTTAATCCCGAATGACTCAAGAAAGTGAGAAATGCGCCATCCAGAGATATAACTAGAAAGAACTGAGCCTGAATCCTGATGGAAGCAAACTAAATGATCTTGTTCTTCTCATTGTTTGGTTTTACTTCTTCCTTACCATCTTTCATCCCACCTAGTACAATATGCCTTTGTAATTGGAATAATGTTTAATATGAATGCATTTGCAGACCCTATACTGTACTATATGATGTCATGAGGGGAGGGGGAGGGAAGTAAAGGAAATTTGAAAATCAAGGAACTATGGAATTGAATCTTGTTAACTGAAACTAAACTAATAAATTAATTTAAAAAAAATAAAAAATAAATAAAAGAGATGTAGAAAAAGGCTCCTGTACTTTAAGATAAAAGAGAAATACCAGAGACCACTTTTATGAAAAAGAAATTTCAATTTGGCTGAAGACTCCAGCTCAAGCTGAAAAGCCATAAGATGGAAGAGGAAAGACACTTTTTAATTGAAGAGTCCTGGCTGGTTGTCCTTAGTCCTTGAAGAGGACCAAAATGACATCACTATGATGGGGTACTTGGGATGTATATATGTCTGTAATATCAATCTGTAACATCAGTTTGTAAGTGGGGTGCTTTGGGATCTATGTCTGTAAAATCAATTTGTAAAACTAGTCTGTACAATCACATTTCCACCCCCACCCAGCATCAGAGCATTGACTCTGCCCCTTCCCCCTTCCAGCACTCTGCCCAGCAACAACTCATGACCTGTTTATCTCTGCTTGAAACAGTAAGTTATCAAAATTTTATCTCCCTTAGTTAGAGTGGCCAGCACTCTGCCCAGCAACAACTCATGACCTGTTTATTTCTGCTTGATCTATGAATCCTTCACTAAATGTTATCTCCCTTAGTTAGAGTGGCCAGCTGCACCATAAATTCTTCAATACCTTATCTATAGGGTAACTCCTTAGTCAATTATATACCCACACTGTCTCTGATGACCTTAGTGGGTGACAGACTGGGCACTCTTTAGTGACGTGTCAGGCCTGAAACCACACCTCCAGCTAGCCCCACCCCCCCTTGAGCTATTTCCCAGTGAATCATGGGCAATACACCTGCACAGTTGATATTGAAAGTGTATGGTCCTTTGAGCACTGACCATTCCTGAACTCCTCCCTGATCCCACCCTTACTCACCTAGTTAGCATAATTGACACCTTAAAACTATGCCTGTGACCTCTGCAAGTTTTCAGGTTCCCTAAGAATCCTCGCCTGCTGTCCTTGTGCAGCATAACAATAAACTTTATAATTTCAACTTCAAAGTTTGCTTGAGCCTGGTGAATTCCTTCCAGAATGAATGGCAGGGTTTCTGGTCATTGATAGTGATCAGGGTCCCTGGCAGAACCTCTTACCCTCCCACCCTCCTTATCACCTTTCCCTTTTCAACTATGTTAGAGTCAAGTTACAGTGTATCTGATTGTGACAATCAGTCCAATATGAGTTCAAAATAGTCTATCACAGGTTAGGCACAAAATATTTAGGATGGAAATGTCTCTAAATCTGCACAGTTGTAACAAAAATGCTACTTGCAGCTGCTGTGGGGATATACGACCAATAACACCAGCACACAGGAGGGCTGCTAGCACAGGTTCTTTGATCTGCTTTTTTAAAGGAAAGCAACTCAAAAGGGGTTAACAATCTTACTTTAATCAAACCTATTTATCATTTACGTATTTTAGGGTAAAAGGTCAGCACCCTAAACTTTAGAGAAAATACAAACAGAAATTACAAGCAGAAATAATAGCGTAAAGACCAACATATAGGGTTTCTAATGGTCTGACCAAATAATACATGCATCACAGATCTGACCATTACATACATACATAGTTACCGAAGAGAGAAGCACCAACATCTGGGTTTTCAAAGCCAGGGGGCTCCTTAGAGTCTCATCTGGATAAACACTCTTCCCAAGAATGAGCCTCAAAGCAAAATGCTAACCTCAGAGTATGTATATATACACACATATATACATATGTATATACTTCTTCAGGGTCAGAGGGTATCACAATCTTCATGACCTACTTCCTAATTACAAAGTAACAAAAAGTGTGGACCTTCCTGAAAAACAAGCCTCCCCTAACCAAGCTTCTTTTGTTGGGCTCCACATGATGCCTATTAATGCGCAGGGAACATCTTCAACTCCCATTAACATTGCAACATCTCACATTTCTTTTGAGCTATGAAATTCTGCTTTGCTCATAGATCATAGCACATGCCATTCAATCAATTCCAAAGTTCTTCAAAGAGACTTTTTTGCACCTCAGCTTTAGAGGCTACATTGAGAACACAATCATCTGCAAATAAAAAAAAAAATCATATACCAACTCTCCCTCTACCTTAGTCTTGACTGAATAATTTACCATCGAGTATAGTAACTGACTTTGATGCTGTGTTTGTCCTCACTGAAAGTATCTGGCAACATTACTGAAAACATTATGCTTAAAGCAAGCACACAGTCTTGCTTTACTCCACTGGTGACTGGGAAAGCATTAGAGCATCATCCTTTATCCAGAATCTGGGCAAGCATGCAGTCATGAAATTGACATATAATACTAATAAACTTCTTTGAACAACCAAATTTTGACATAATTTTCCATAAACACTCATGACCAACGGTATCAAAGGCCTTGGTCAGATTAATGAACATTATATATAGATCTCTGTTCTGCTCCTGACTTTTCTCCTGGAGTTGTCAAGCAGCAAGCACCACATTGACCATCCCTCGGCCCTTTCAGAAGCCATACAGGCTCTCAGGTGTTTGACCATCTCCTAGGTGGAGAATCAGCTTATTAAGGAGGACCCTCGCAAGGATCTTGTCAGCAATGACTAAGAGAGATCCCTTTACCTTTATAAAGACGGATAATGGAGGCCTCCTTGAACTCCTGGGGGATAATTGCCTTTTGCCATATAACCCAGAAAATTTCACCCTCCTACAGTGTTAGCAGAGGCTCTACATCTAGTAGAAACTACACAGTCAGTCACAGAAAGACTGATGGAGAGCAACTATAGTAAGAGTGATGCAGTGATGATGATGATGATGATACCTCCAGATGATTTAAGAGGCCCTGCAGTATCAGAGGTATGAGTTGTCCCTTCACATGTGTGCCATGGTGTTATGGGAGAAATATCTCCTTTTTGAGTTTATGTGGTAACTGCTGCCAAAATATATTTACCACAATATAGAAATGCTCGAGGTGAGAAAAAATTAGGTTTTATTATTACACTTAAGCATAGGTTCAGATCTTAATCAAACAACCAAAAAAACTCTAAATAAACCTGAATAAAATCAAGATTTGAGGGGCAGCTTGGTGGCGCAGTGAATAGAGCGCCGGCCCTGGAGTCAGAAGGACCTGAGTTAGGAGCCCGCCTCTGACACTTAATCCACACAAACAAAAACCTAGCCATGTAACCTTGGGCAAGTTACTTAACCCCAATTGCTCTAAAGGGGCGGCTAGGTGGCGCAGTGAGTAAGAGCGCCGGCCTCGGAGTTGGGATGACCCGAGATCAAATCCGGCCTCAGAAAATGAGCACCCACACATAAATAATGACTAGCCGTGTAACCTTGAGCAAGTTACTTAACCCCAATTGCTTAAAAAAAAAAAAAGATTTGAACAAGGTATTTATAGATAAAATTACATGAGAGTGACAGAGAAATAATTCTTTTACATATTGCAGTCTTATTCATTTCTCTTAGGTCATAAAAGTTAAAGAAAAGGCAGATTCATAATCTCATACTTCTTTCAATGTTACACAAGTTGGAACAACTTAGTTAAACAGAGTCATCTTATAAGTGGACAGCTACATGACACAGTGGATAAAGTGCAGGGTCTGGAGTCAAGGAAGATATTTTCCTGAGTTCAAATCTTTCCTCTGACACTTATTAGCTGTGTAAGCCTGAACAAGTCACTTAGCCCTGTTTGCCTCAGTTTCCTCCTCTGTAAAGTAATCTGGAGAAGCAAACCACTCAAATATCTTTGCCAAGAAAACCTAACATGGGGTCACAAAGAGCCAGACATGACTAAAGAAGACTGAACAACAACAATCTCATAACTAACAAACCTAGTTAAATAAACTCTATAGGTGAATTAAGTCACATTAGTTAGATAAGTGCAACTTTATTTTCTACAAAATTATTAAAAATTCCTAAGTCAGGTTACAGATCCAATTACATTTAGATGGTTCACAAATAGATTGATAGAGAAGGAAATTTTACTTGTTACCAAGATAACCAAGGAATCAGGAATATCTGTTCCTTACACAGTTAACTAGGAGACTTGACAAGGGAAGCTCAAGTTCCCCTTCAACTTTTATTGAAGGAATATCAGTCTTCCCTTAACTTTATTATTTCATGAGTCAGGTTTGGGTCAGGTGAGATCAATATTATTAGAAGATAGGCTTTTAATTAACCAAAAATTTCAGAAGAATGGTCCTGAACCCTGAATAAAAAATATTAATAAAAGAAAATTAAAAATTCCTGTAATGGTAGCAACATGCATTTGTGCAAGTCCCTTTATGCATATGCCCTAGCCAGGTATTCTCTACATGTGTGCTTTTGCATGTATATGTCCTCGTCACATATTCCCTGAAATGTATACCCCTCCACATGCATACCCCAACTACATATGTTCCCTATGTGGGTGCCTCACTATGTATGTTCTTTGATGGATACACTATTCCTACTAGTAAGATATATATATATATATGGAGAGTGTGTGCCAGATTTACTGGGGGGGGGGGGAATGTTTATTATTACTTTTCTTAAGCTGCCAGGTTTTTTTAGAGGGGGATTGGTTTAAGCTAATTGTGCCTTCTGGATGACTAGTAAGAGTAAACATATCTGTGGTGGATCATGAGCCATAGTTTTGAGTTATTACAGACCCAAATAATGTCTGGACCTTGAGGGAGCCTTATCTGCCTAAGGCAAGGAGACAGTCACAGGTGTTACACAGATATCCTAAATGGTAAGAACCATAGGACAAATACCATGGATAAAATATGTCCTATTTCCTATGAATTATAAAGCTAAATGCTATCAAATGGCCTTTTTCTATGGCTACTCTCATCACATACTCTCTATCTTCCAATGACATATGCCCATACTTGCCCTGCCAGTCACAAGTGTGGTAATCATCCTTAACTCATAAAGCTAATGCACTTTGTACCACATGCCATTTCATGTCCTCAACGAAACAATGCCTGGGAGAAAAGAATACTTAAAAATAAATTATATTATTTTACTTTTGATGAACTGGTCTTAAAATAAACAATCATTGTGAGATTGAAGGCATGCAGATGCTACCAGATGGATGTCATAATAGCTTCAAACCACCAGAAGGAGCTCTAAAACAGACTTCAGGGAAATATTAGACCTGCTGGCAATGAAGAGAAAATAATATATTGTATACAGATGGAGAGTTTAAACCACATTAAAACTTAATAAAGAATTAGAGAGAGAGTGGTTGAGGGAATTATAAAACTAAAAAGTCTCCAGAAGACAAAACACAAGTGCCTGCAGGCATTAGTTTAGGTTGGGTTTTTTGTGGATTTTTAAAAAATAACTGCACAAGAAAAATTGGTTGAATTAGAGGAGCCAAACCACCTCCAACCACCATGAGATTATGGCTGTCCAGAGTAAATATGGATTTATGCAATATTTTCACAACCACTACCAATCAAAATGTCCCTTTGTCCAGAGCCAGCTGCACTTGTAGACAAAGTGCAATCTAGAATGGTTTGTCTGAGGGCTGCTGGAAAATATCTTTTACATGAACTGGCTATCGTGCCCCAAATTCCCAGCATCCATATTACTTCTTAAGGGCCATTAATTGCATTTAATCAGGTTTAAGACAGTTTAACTGGGTTACTGCTCTAAGTCACTTGGGAGGAATAACACATTAGCTATATAACACATTAGCAGGAATTCGTTTAACTGATTAACCCAATACTACAGTTATCAGACAGTAGAAGAACCGAGACCCTGAGGGGAATGGATGTTAAGTTTCGATTACTGGGAGAAGATTAGGAGCATAGAGTGCTGCATAGAGTCCAAAGGATGTCATAGTAAAGGGTCCCAGTTGCCAGGGAGCACCATGAGGACTCTGGGGAGAATGATTAAGAAAGCAGGAATTAAATAGGCCCACAGAGGAACCTCTCTTTTTTCAGTTTTGTTCTTATTAGTCAGTACCATGACGTATGTGGAGTAACAGTGTACTAGATACCTGAAATTGGGCTACTGAAAGAAAAATAATAAAAATCACATAAAAAATTAACCAGTAAACATAAAATGCCTATCATGTGCCAGGCATTGTGCTAAATGCTGGGGAGGGAGGGGAGACCAAAAACACATGAGAAGAAAGCAGAGTAAATAAACATAGCTATTCAGAAGTCTCTATTTAATAGGTAAGTTGACTGGGATAAATAGATCAGTGAAAAAATGTGGAATGTAGGAAAATGTATTTAGGCATATATTTTTCAGTAAGTCTGGGTTCTTGTCCTTTGAGGAGTCTTACAATTCTCCATCCCAAACCAATCTTTCCACGCTACCAGTGAAGGATCTATTAGCTTGCTTATGGTTCACTGGTAGTTGTTTGCATAATCCCGAACTGGGAATAACAAAAGGATAAACTGGGACAGATCCTGGAGAACTGCAGCATCCAGGATCAATGTGAAGCCAGCAAGACAGGATCAAGTATTGCAATGGTGAGACAGATCAGTAATGAAAAGCAAAAATGGAGCAAGGTGGGACTGAACCTACAGCTGCCAAGAAACCTGTGGGAAATGTCTGAGGTATGCCTATAAATGCCTCTCATTTGAGAGGATGAGAAAAATTAAATTACAGCAAATCCCCAATCATCCATGTATAAAGAAGTCATTGGGGTGGCTAGGTGGTGTAGTGAATAGAGCACCATCCCTGGAGTCAGGAGGACCTGAGTTCAAATCCGGCCTCAGACACTTAACACACACAAAAAAGCTAGCTGTGTGGCCTTGGGCAAGTCACTTAACCCCAATTGCCCTACCTTTCCCCCTCCAAAAAGAAAAAAAAGTCATATTATAGATTATCTGCCCACAAATTAATATTATCAGCCCTTTTGGTCATTACCTACTGGTCTTCTGAAGGATAGTTGGGGGAAAAAACATTTTACGTATATTTTGTGGTCCTTATTAGGACTTATGATTTCATCTATGTGGAGAATTTCTGGTGGGCAAATTCCTGCCATATGCAGATCAGCATCTTGTCTGCAGCTGTGTAGTCCTAGAGATCTGCCTACTGTACTGAGAGGTTAAACTGGTCACATAACTGTGTTAGAGGAAGGACTTGAACTGGGGCTTCCAGACTCTACTATAGCTGAGATAAAAAATAGGCATGCTTGGGGCGGCTAGGTGAGTAAGAGTGCCAGCCCCAGAGCCGGGAGGACCTGGGTTCAGTTCCAGCCTCAGAAAATGAGCACCCACACACAAATAATGACTAGCCGTGTAACCTTGAGCAAGTTACTTAACCCCAATTGCTTTTAAAAAATAGGCATGCTTTCCTTTATTGTACACATGATTGATTATAAGTGCATAACGATTATAAATTAAAGCATATCTTTTCCACCTGAAATGTTTCATTTTAGTTAGAATATCTCTCTCATTTTTTTAAATATTCCCCTTTTGGAAAACATATAAATTCCATTCATTATGTGCTCTAATATCCAGTTTTTCACCATGCCTTCCAGGAGAGGCCATTTTTTCAGCATGTCCATAAAAAACATGTAACCGTGCTCTCATTCACTGTTTTTCGTCCTTCCTCCATACCTTTACCTCTTTTCTCGAATGGCAAAGGATCAACATATCTTTCAGATGTATCCCTAACATTTTTTTCATATTCTATCATATCCCATTTGTTTGAGCAGATAATAAAGCTTCTTTTGTTTTGAATCTGTTGTATTCATGCCATAATTTATCATGACAAATGTAACTGCTTCAAGTAATATGAAAATTCAAACACCTGTAGACCTTCGATAATTCCAAATCCTGAAAGGGGCAGGTTCCCCAGTTTGGGAAGATGTCTCCTGAAATAAAAGCTTCTAGCAAAAAAAAGAGATGTAATAGAGGCCCTGAGATTCTGAGAATAGCAGGTCAGATTTTAGACAAGATTTGTTGTTATTTCATTTTGAGGGTAGGAAGAAAAATGTGATGTAATTGAATGGGCAATTCATTTGGTGTCAGAGGATTGATTGTTGTCAAAGAAGATGACTATACCCTCATTTTACTCCTGCCTATTCTTAAAAGTATAGATGGTTCTCATATAATTCTTTCTTTCTCAAAAAAGATGTGAGCCAAACATTTGCCTAACCCTCTGAATTACTGATGGCTGGGCTAGAGCCAAGTGACAGGACCCTGGGCAGGCAACCACTTAGGGATACAATACAGTAGAGCTCCATGAAGGAATACTCTTTAATTTTTATAGTTGGTCATACTTTTTCCACCACTACTGCTTATTCTGTGATATCAAGGAATATGAGGATACTGGTAGACAAGAACACAAAGCACAAGGTTGTATAACATTCAGACTTTGCCTAAGGTATTTAAAGGGTGCTGCTAGATGGTGTAGGAATTAGAGTGCCAGGCCTGGAGTCAGGAAGACTCATCTTCGTAAGTTCAAATCCAGCCTCAGACCCTTACTAGCTGTGTGACAAGTCGCTTCACCCTGTTTGCCTCAGTTTCCTCACCTGTAAAATGAGCTGGAAAAGGAAGTGGCAAACCACTCCAGTATTTTTGCCAAGAAAACCATAAAAGTCACAAAGAGAAATGATTGAATAACAACAAGGAGGTACTAAAATGACTTGTTCTAACTTTTCTCCCAGTACCCTCTGAACCGTACACATTCAACCAGTGTTGCCCACAAAAAGACCACATTGTCTGGGAAACATAGATGACAAGATGACACTGTTCTGAATCAGTGACCAAAAACCCTGTGGTGAGGTAGGACAGATTAAAGCAATAAACCCGCAACTATTGTCACACAAATAAAAGAAAGACAGCAGGTCCATAACTGCAAGGACAATATACTATAGAATTCTGGATCCTTCAGGGCAGTCACAATGTTGTCATAGATGAGACAATACACTTGGTCAACTGAAGTGGCTGCATTTATATGGCTGATAACCAGCAATAAATGGAACTCCTTTGCTAACTCATATACCCTCTTTCCTGAGGTGAATGAGTGGACTCCTTCCCTGTTGGAAGTACCCTTTATCACAATCATTTTAACGTAGTCAGATAAGTGATATCTGTTTTCAGGTCAACCAGGTGATTGTTGCAGCTGAAGGGAAACTTTATAAACTGAGCAGTAGTCCAATAGGGTTAGCATACAGGTACAGAGATTGTTGAATATTCCTGAATATAGAATTATGGACAAGAAGCCTTCCTGGATATGAGATTGAAATATGCAGAGATGGCATTTATCTTGGGAATTATGATGATTATCCTAACCAACCAGGCAATTCAGTTCAATTCTTGGGAAGTTCACTCAACTTAGCTCTGTGGGGCTTTCTCTTTTGAGCACAACTCCCAATGGTCAGGACTCACAAAATTAAACTTATCTTGCTCTCTTACTTATTGAATCTGCTCCTTGCTAGGTTTCATGTCTCCAACTTGTTGAGTAGTTCCACTGCAAATTTTCATGGCCAGTGGATAGAGTGACCAGAGAAAAATTCTCTTCCACTGAAAAAGTAATGGACTATTCCCTCTTAAGAACTGAGTCTTTAGGTGCTGCTAGGTGGTGCAGTAAATAGAGAATGGCCCTGGAGTCAGGAGGACCTGAGTTCAAATTTGACCTCAGACACTTAACACTTACTAGTCATGTGAGCTTGGGCAAGTCACTTAACCCCCACTCCCCTGCCTTCCCCCCCTCAAAAAAAAGATTAAAAAAAAAAGAACTGAGTTCTTGTCATAGCTGTTTCTTCTCAACTGCTAGAACTCACACTCCTCAAAACTATCTCCCGTCTTAAATGCCTCTCTAGAGAGAGTATATCTTACTTTTTTGTTTTTGTTTTAATTTTAGAGGGGGGAAGGCAAGGCAATTGGGGTTAAGTGACTTGCCCAAGTCACAAAGCTAGTAACTGTATCAAATGTCTGGGGCTGGATTTGAACTCATGTCCTCCTAACTCTAGGACTGCTGCTCTATTCACTGTGCCACCCAGATGCCCCATGGTGTGTCTTACTTTTAAAAGGGCAACATGGGGCATGGTCAATCCTTTGGCCATCTAATGACTAGCCTAATACTACCAAGCTTTACTGAAGACTATCTTTGTCCCTTATAAAATTAGACATCCCCTTTATCTTTTTGATCAAATGTAAAATCCTGGGCAGCTAGGTGGCGCAGTGAGTAGAGCGCTGGCCCTGGAGTCAGAAGGACCTGAGTTTGGATCCGGCCTCAGACACTTAACATACACGAACAAAAACCTAGCCGTGTAACCTTGGGCAAGTTACTTAACCCCAATTGCCCTCCAAAAAGCAAAAAAAAAAAAAAAAAAAAAAAAAATGTAAGATCCTGTTTAGTTTTTAAAACCATTCATCCCCTATCCCTTTTTCCTCCCTTTCCACTCTTCTTACATTTCATTCCTTTTTGCTTACTTTATAATCCAGCAACACTGGCTTTCTTGCTACTCTTCAAACACACACATCACATTCCATCCTGATTCGGCACCTTTACATTGGCTGTCTCCATGCCTGAGATGCTCTTCCTCCTTAGCTCTGCACCAGGCTTCCCTTGTGCCTTGCCTGGCACTACTCCCTCTCCCAATGCTAGCGCCTTCTCACTAACATTATCTCTCATTTACACTATATTTATCTTCCATGTACATAGTTATTTGCTTATTGTCTCTCCCACTAGACTGTAAGCTCCCTGAGGAAAGGGATCTTTTTGTTTTCCTCTGTATCATTAGCTCACAGTGGCTGACATATGGTAAGTACTGAATAAACGCTAATTGACTTTAACCCTCCACTGTCTTTATTATCTGCTCCTTACATTCTATACCTTTGTCAGCTGAGTGAGGACAAGATAGTTTCGATCAGGAGTCTATCTGCTAATCATCTTTCCTCTGCTCCCAGTATATGCCAGGAGATGGAGCCTGTATTGTAAGGTACAGGGAGTTGCTATGAAAATAAGCCTGGAAAAAGGAGGTTGGAACAAGAATGTGAATGGCTTTAAATATCAGACAGAAGAGTTTATATTTTATCCTAGAGACAACATGAAGTCATGCAGAGTGAAATAGTGAGAGCTGTGCTTTAGTAATATCATAACAGAAGCTATCTGGACATTGACTTACTGTGTGACCTTGTTTGCCTCAGTTTCCTCATCTTTAAAATCTTTTAAAATCTTTAAAATCCTTTCCTCATCTTTAAAATGGGGATAATAATAGCAGCTACCTCCCAGTGTTACTATGAACAAATGAGACAATAACTGCAAAGCACACAGTGTCTCACACATAGTAAGAGCCATACAGTAGTTATGATTATTGCTGCTACTGCTGCTGTTGTTTCTTGCCACACCATTCACTGCTATCATTCCTTCAAAGGATCAGAGATTGAAACTAGGAGGGATCTTGGTGGGCAACATAGCCCAAGGGACTGACACAGGTGCAGAGAGACCTAGGAAGGACTCTATTTTCCTGAGGAAGAGCGTGGAGAGCCTGCTTCTGGGAAAGTCTTGATGGCATGCAATGGAAGTATCTTTGAGAAACTCTGGAGTTTGCCTGGATATTCTGTGACTGCTTCTGGTCTGCTAAACATGTGATAAACAATGGCCCACTTGACTGGCTGCAGTTATGAGATCAGAAAAAAAAGTGCCTTCAAAGCCTTTGCCAGTCTTGGCCTCCTTCTTTCTCCTGCTGGATCTCTTCTCTTTGACTACTTCACTGAGGGACATGATGAGAGTCAATGCCAGGGGTGGGGAACCTGTGGTCCAAGACCACATGTAGTCTTCTAGGTCTTTAGGTACAGCCTTTTAACTGAGTCCAAGTTTTTCAGACCAAATCCTTTTATTAAGGAGATTTGTTCTGTGAAGTTTGGATTCAGTCAGAAGGCTGCACTTGAGAATCTAGAGGGTCACATGTGGCCTCAAGGCTGCAGATTCCCCACCCCTGGCCAACTATGTAAGGGGAAAAGTTTCAAACTTTTTTTCCTCAAAAGTTAACATGTGGTTCCAATGAAATCAGGACTCAGTTGACCTCTACATTTGTTTTTTCATTTTATATGGACAAGTTTCATTTTATATGGACAAGTATATGACCTTGTAAGTTTTGAAAGGTAAAGAGAGTGAGTCATACAGGTGTCTGGGCATCCAGAGTCTAGGAATTAAAACCATACTGGTTTTTGCATCTAATCCAGCATTGTTGCCCCCAGAAACAAGCAGCAGAAGAGCAACCTTAAGACCTAGTCCAGGGGAAAACACATCAGGCAGTGATCTGATTTGGTATGACCTTGGTAGTACACATGATACTAGGAGTTAGTTCACTCTCCATACAGAGCAAAGTGATATAGGGGACTAAGGACTCTGAAATGCTTGGGGGAAATGTTTATGCTTTTTTATTGCTGTATCATTGTAGTGCCAACACAATATTCACAGCACCAATGGCAACTATGAATATGCCAGCATAGTTCTGAATCACAAAATATAACAGACTCTCCAAATAGAAGACAGAAGCAAAACATTTATTCAGACAACAGAAAGTCAAGTCCCAGCACTAGAAAACCAAATTCATCATAGAAACAAAGAAATCTATACACCTTATCACCGAAGGGAGCAATACCATACCTAGCTATCTCTTTGCCTATGTCCTATCCTCCCTCCCTCCTCCTGCTCTGACTCCCAGCTTCTTCTGGGCTCTGCTCTACGAATTCAGCAAACTCCTCCCACCAGAGGCTCCATGTGATTACATTTGGCATATTAAAGGGCAGGAAAGATCTTCAAATAACCATTACCATTGCCTTTACAACCATCTATATCTATATCTACTGAGAGAGAGAGAAAGGGAGATATGAAACATTTATTAAGCACCTACTATGTGCTAGGCACTGTGCTAAGCACCTTACAAATCCTATTTGATAGTCACAAAATCCCTGAGAGGTAACTGATACTATAATCCCTTCCAGTTGAAGAAACTGAGGCAGACAAAGGTTAAATGACTTGCCCAGAAGTATACAGCTAGCGAGTGTCTGGCGTTGGATTTGAACTCAGGTCTTCTTGATTCCAGGTCCAGCACAATATGGGGATTGCCTCTGAGAGACAGATAAACAGACAGAGAGAGATATTCCTTCATAAAAGCTGATGTTAATTGTTTAAATGGAACTGGGGTGATAGTCATTCACTGGTGGCTAACAGTAGAAGAAACATAACTGGTGGGAGCTTAAGCCAATAAAGTTAATGAAGAGATATCTCAACCCCTCAGTGGCACCCCTGTAGAAACAAATTCTACAGAGTAGCACCTCAAAACTAAGATACTTCAGAAAGGAGTGAGTTCCAGAAATTGCCCCAAAGTCTCAGGAGTTCTCTCCTGCAATCTTAAAATGTTTAATTTCCAAACTCCTTAATTTACTGTTTTTAGCTATTCTGCAACTTTAATTATATGACTTTATTTTTATAATTCCAACATAGCTAAAACCAAAATGACAGGAAAAAGGTGCTTTACAGGGTTGATTTTCTTCTTTTCTAATAACCTGATAACCCTCATAAAGACTAAAGTGGGGGTCAGTCCTACTTACTGGGACAGGCTTCAACTATGAAAGTTCATTAATCTTTCCTAGTGGTGTAAACTCTCTGGTTACAGCCCTTAGAAGTTTTTTCCAGCTGGCTGAATTTTAAATCTTTCAAGGTAATGGAATCTAGTTCACAACACAAACACCACAGAGACACTGACACAGACAAAATGACAAGACAGATACAAACAGCAGGCCAGCTCACCACACAGACAGCCTTAACAAAGTGCACAATTACAATTAACCAGTGAGGCACATTGAGGCACACAATTTGCCAAGATGTATGTAAATTTAATAAGGGTATTTGGTAAGGGAGTGGAGATACTCAGAGAGGGCAATAACAAGAGATGTGCAGTTAAGAAAGGATATTCTTACCAGAATGATCTAGGATGAACCGGGTCAAGGGAGGCACCCTGGAGTTTTCCTCACAAAGAAGAATGTCAAGCTCAATCAAGGTGGAGCTCAGAGGATTGCAGCAGGAACAAAAGTGGAGGACTCACCAGACCAGGGGAAGGAGATAGACTCTGGAGAAACAAATTGCCAGTGGTGCCTAGTCTGTTCCCACTGGTACCAGAAAGTCCAGTGACCCAGTTCCATATCCAATCCCACTTCTGATGTCAGTCAATGTCAACTGAACTGGAACTTGCCTCTAATCAATCCATGGGTAGTCAGAGACAAACAAAGCAGGCTAGAGACAGGAGAGTCAGGACTCAAACAGAAGTTTAATTTCAAAATGAGGAAAATACTTAGAAGCAGAAGTCCTCCTAAGAAGGGGGCTTATGGCTCATAACAGGGGTAGGATTTTTAATCATGAAAACCACAAAAAGACAGGACCCAACACAGTCATTCTTAGGTCTTGGGTAAACAGTTCCCACAGTTGGCATTTTGGGGACAACATGAGAGTTCTTGGGGCCTGTGGGAATAATCGCTAAGTTATTAGAATCATGGAGCTATGTGATTATTCAGCAGGGTAGAGAACTAGACTTAGCAAGGTGGGAACAGGAGTGCATCACCTGGTTTAGGTCACTTAGCAGTCACAGAAGCAGGGATTGTTTAGAGTGTCAGGAGATGTGATTGATCACTTTCTGCTGTAGCTGCAGTTTCAGCTCTCAGATCAGGATCCCCTGGGAAATAGGAAAATCTTAAGTCCCAGTTCTGGGGTTTCGCTTTGGCTGATATCATTCAGAGAGTGAGAGCAAAGGATTGTTGTTATGCCTGGAAAACAAGGTGTCTTCTAACATTTTGACAATGCCTTTGATATCTTCCCCTTTTTCAGATGCCTCGAGAATCAGTACTAAAATTTCTTTCACTTCTACTACAAACTTCTTTGCTTTTTTGATCTAGTCTTATAGTTGTTCCATCTTTTTTCTTTATTGCCATTTCTACTTCCTTTATAAAAACATATATGTGTGTATATATATATGTATATGAAAATATATATATACACACACACATACATACAGCCCTGTAACTATGTGTGTGTGTATATATATGCATACCTATACACACACACACACATAAACACACACACACACACACACACATATAATGATGTTTGGACTCTAATGGCCAAATGTGGTTGCTCCACTGACCTTAGAAGTGAAAAAATTTTTTATAAAAATTACTACAGATTTTCTCGATCTATTATCTCTTTGTCATCCTGTGTTCAGCCTCATCCTTAAAAGCCTTGAGGTATATTTTTTACTGTATGTGTGTAACCATTTTCTTTATATTAGTTCTCTATATCAATTCCTATTATGAATACGTATATACATTTCCCTGGTGTAAATCAAATGCCATAAGGAAGAAATAAACCCCACCTCCCCTCAACTGTCTTAATCAGTAAATGCTTGATCTACTTGATTATGAATAGCTTTGTAAAATGTAATGGAAAAGTATATGGAAGAATATTGTTATAGCTGTCTTAGCAAACAAAAGAGGAAAATACAAGTTTAAAGAACACTTACTAAGAAATTCAACTGAGCAACTAGGTAACTCAGTGCTTTTATTGTTGTTCTAAATGCCCTCTATGATGATATTCCATCTAGCATCATTATTACCCAGAATATATATGAGGTAGCTACCCTGCTATTCATAGTTAAATGATAGCATATTTAAAGCCATTGCCAGTCCTGACCTATGTCTTGCCACTGCACTCTGATGGCTCTGGAGGAGAGAGTGAGGCCAATGACCTTTCCATAGCCCTGTCTCACTTAAACCCATCTCACTTACAAGTCAAGTCATCACACTCCTGTTGTCATTGGTCCTCTTTGAGGATGAAGAACAAACAACAGCTGCCCCCCTGGGGACCCATATGGCCAGTACCTGTTGGCCAATGCTACTACTTCCTCCCTCCTCTTCCTCCGTATCCTTCTCTTTCTCCTCACCCTCTCTTTCCCCCATCCTCCTTCTCTTCTCCCTCTCTCCAGGTGGGGAGTTATATCCTTACATGTGGTTCTGATCACTTATACCTGGCAAGATATCTTGGCATTTGGGGACTAGATTTTGTTCCCTTTGTTTATTATCCAAGCCATCAATATATGCTCTGCCACCAGATCTCAGTCTCAAGAAAATTCTGACTGTGCCTCTCTGGGGCTTTTCTTATACACACACAGCAATAGCTACTTCCTGTTTCAGCCAACCCCTTCCTATTATGTCAGCAATAGGAGGCGAGGTCATACCTTCTATTTCCCCAACAGAGGCTTGATTGGTTACTAAGTGCTAAGTACCTGCTACTTTTGCCAACACAAAGGGATATTTAAACTCAGATTACATTACCATTACAAATACTTAACTTCAAATCTAGCCTCAAACACTTACTGTGTGACCTTGGGCAAGTCATTTAACCCCTCTTTACCTCAGTTTCCCTATATGTAAAATAGGGATAATAATAGCCCTTATTTCCTAGGGGTATTGTGAGGATCCAATGAGGTAATAATTGTAAAGTATTTAGCACAGTGCCATATTAAGTGCTATAAAAATGTTACTTTTCATTATTATTATTATTGTTAGAGTGGGGAAATTGCCACAAATACACACAGCATCCATGTGGAGAGCATACATAAAGAAGTAGGTGCTTTTAAAATATTTATTGAATTATTTTTTTTAGGCTCAGAAGCATCCTGACAAAATCCCTGTGGAACTCACCCAATAGGGTCCCTTCAGACTCAAGGCAAGACAGAAGAGGACGTAACATTTTAGCATCTACTAGAGGGCAGATACACCAACCTACATTGGTGAAATATTGTTTGGGAACAAGGTGACTCAAATTCAACACATTTTAAAAACTGAATTTACCTTCTTCTCCTTCAAACTGGTTCTTCTCTCTCAAAATTTTCCCTACTATTCAGGCTTGAAACCTGAGTCACCTTTGGTTTCTTGCTCTTGCATTCCCCTAATACTGAATTAATTCACCAAGTCCATTTATTTTTCTGTGTTTCTCTTATTTGTTCCTGTCTCTCTAAGCCTGCTAGTATCACCTTGTTCATGGTCTTATACTCTCATGCCTAGAGTACCTTTTTCTTTCTATACATTCTATTTTTATCACATTACTCCACTGATCCAAATACTTCAATGTCTTCGTCTCCCAACAGATAAAGTTCCAAGTCTTTTACCTGACATTTAAGTTTTACTACAATATAGACCCAAATGACCTTCCCACCTTTATCTCTAGCTACTTTCTTGTACAAAAGTTTTTCATCAGGGCTGTGATATGGTGGAAAGGAATGAATATGAGCCATATTAGAAAAAAAAATCAGTGGACTATCTGCCAAACTATTCTCTCATATTCCTCTCTGTACATACCTCTGAACCTAAATAATACTCCTTTTTGCTTATCCAAATCTCATGTGTCTTTCAAGACTCACAGCTTAAGTCTCTTTTCCACATCTCTTCAGACTACTCAACAGATGCTCTGACCTCCTGAAGCCACAGCATATAGTACTTATGCTCCTTATTTAGAAATGAATCATCTTCTGTTCTACAGCAGTTCTTATAGCCTAGATTTGCAGTTGAGAACAGAAACTATCTGTAGTGAGAATAAATTTGTTGGCTCAATAAAACTAACTCCATTTTGTTTTAAGCCTCCATTTTGTGACAAGTTATATAAATTGCTTTTCTATACTAAAGACTTGAGTGGTATAGCTTAACAGTAACATATGCCCCCCCAATTTAGTAAACAACTAATAATGTTTGCATATCCCAAATTTTGTAAACAGCTGTTAATGATATGTTCCCCAGATTTGATAAACAGATATTATAGACATGTTCCCTAGATTTGGTAAGCAACTAATAAACACTTGCTAATGATTCTAGCTTTCGTTGATAGCTTCTATTCATCTGAGTTTAATAATCAATCACCAGCTTGAATTTGGTTGTAAACAGCTAATACCCATATCTAGAACCATTAAAAATCTATGGGAGATGTCTAGTCTTCAGCCTGACTTTGGGTGGCAACTGAGGCTGTCTCCACTCTGCCCAACATAAAGGGAACCTTGTTACTGAATACTAGTACAAGATATATTTACTAGGAAGCCCTAGGAAATCTGGTAGTTCATGTTGACTAACAGATAATAGAGTAATGCTTGCATACAATTAATTAATAAAGTTTGTTTGCTTAAAAGATTAAGTCTAAATAGTGTTTCCTTCCTACTAGATAACACAAGTATTCTCATCATCAAGTGTAGCACCAACACAATATTCACAGCCTCACAGTCACTATAAATATACCTGCATAGTGCGTGATCACAAAATATAACAGACTCTCCATATATAAAACAGAAGCAAAACATTTATTCAGATACCAGAAAATCTAATCCCCAAACCAGCAAGCTAATTCCGTCATAGTAGCAAAGAAATTAATAAGCCACAACAGCACAGAGAGCCACACCATCCTTTAGCCTTCCCACAAATCAACACAAAACCAATATTTACTCACAAGCCTATCTGTCTCCCTCCAAAGTGTCCTCTCCTCCCAACTGGCTGCCTTGCTCTAACTCCCAGCTTCCTGTGGGTTCTACTCCACCCTTCAATAAATTCTTCCCACCACAGTCTTCATGTGATTACATTCAGCCTATTGGGAGCAGAGTATATTTTCAAAGGAGGAAAGGTCTTCAAATTCCCTTTGGTTTATTAAAGGGCAGGGAAGATCTTCAAATTTCCATTACCATTACAGCATATGAAATTGTTTCACCTTTTTTCATATACCCCATAATTCCTGTTATGTTTCCCTATACCTAGTAGGCACACAATAAATGTGTTATCACACTAAAACCATAACATATGCTGCTGCTCCCTGAACACTTTTGGATTATATCTCTTCCTGATCTTCTTTTCTGTTCAGATATCTACTGAATGCCTACACTATGCAAGAAACATGAGATACAAGGCAGTCCAAGACATGGGCTCTACTCTTTGTTGTAGGACTTTCGGACTAGCTCTGGGTCCAGATTCAGGTACATATCTAGGGCACATTCAAATAGAAGTCTTTGAAAAAATAAATCAACTATTGTTATACCTGGATTGTCAGGCGTTAGAGGTATTATCCTATATCCCTAGAATTTAAAAACTACTCAAGAGGATCTGTAGTCTCATCTGGCTGATCCCCTCTAACACTACAGATTGCAACCTATTTATCCCTGCCCATCCTGCATGATTCTTGTCCAAGTCCTCCCACAAGTTTGCTTCAAGGGTTCAGTGACTGAACTGGGGGCTTCCCTCACTTTCTCCTGATATTATAATTAGAGATACCAGGCTGTTTACCTCTTATCCCTTGCCATCATCATGTGACCAGTTCATCTTTTTCTATTATTCATTGCCCTGATTACATCTTTTACTGCTATTCTTTGAAGTTCATTTTTGTTATATGTTGTCACAGCCTGTGTTATGAACCATTCACTTCTTTATTGACCTCTCTGTAATATTAATTTTCATTTCTTCAGAGATTATGTTCTGTTTCTTAAAATTCTTTTTATTATATTTTTAATTTTTACATTACCTTCATTTCAGAATATAACCACCTACCCACCCTACTCAGTGAGTCATCCTTGTAACAAAGAATTGAAAAAAAACCCAGCTATATCTATCATGAAGCCCTAGGACAAGACTGATAGCATACTGCTTTTTAAAAGATAGACATACATTTTAAATAAAATCCTTTCAAACAAACTACAGCAATTCATCCAGGAAATCATTCAACATGGCCGATTTGAACTTATACCAAGGGCACAAGGATGGTTCAACATTACAGAAACAATCAACACAATCAATCATATTAGAAACAAAAATATCCAAACACACATGATTATCTCACTAGATGAAGAAAAAGACTTTGACAAAGTATGACACTCATTTATGTCAAAAAAAAACCTACACATTACAAGAATAGAGGGACCATTTTTAATATATAAACATTATCTACTTAAAAATAAAGGCATTCAGTGCCATACCAATAAAACTACCAAAGGATTACTTTAGAGAGCTTTAAAAATAAAAAATACAAAATTAATGTCGAGGAACAAGAGATTAAGAATATTTAGAGAATTAATTTTTTAAATGGAGAAGGCAAACTATACTGCAAAGCTTTAATTATCAAAATGATTTTGTCTAAATAAAAATCAGGAAGGTTAGTTATTGGAATTGATTAGCACAGTAGTGTAGCATTTGATAAACCCAAAGATCCCAGCTATTGGGGCAAGAACTCACTATTTGACAAAAATTACTGGGAAAACCTGAAAAGAGTGTGGCCAAAATGTTGTTGTTCATCCTTTGTTTTCTTTCTTTCTTTCTTTCTTTTTTTTGGAGAAGAGAAGGCAGGGCAATTGGGGTCAAGTGACTCGCCCAAGATCACAAGGCTAGTAAGCGTTAAGTGTCTGAGGCCGAATTTGAACTCAGGTCCTCCTGACTCCAGGGCTAGTACTCTATTCACTGTGCCATCTAGCCGCCCCTATCCTTTGTTTTCAAAGAAGACCAATGACATCATGAACTGATGTTTTGACTCACATGTCAATTGGATTTAAGTGAGACATAGTTACACAGTTATCAGCCTCACTCTCTCTTCCAGAGTCATCATAGTCCACTGGCAGTACAAAAGTCAGAATGACTGTCAATGGCTCAAAGTGCAGTGAATGACTTTGATGTCTCTGATGTCTTACCAAGTTGAAAGTACTCCATAATGCCTGTTTCAGCCACCTTTGTGGCCACTGGAACAAATTGTTCCTATTCTGCCTATTCCACAAGGGTCATTCTTCCCATGCTTGGGGTAGACACCCTCCTGAGTCATTCACAAATTTGAGGCCTGCTGGTCACCCTCAACTTGATTTAGCCTATTTGTTGAGACAGTTTCACTAGGGTATGGCTGCTGCACATCCTACAGCTTCTTGGAGCCACAAGTGAGAGTTAGATGATAGGTGTACACCAAAGGTGGATAGGGCCTAAGACCCAAGGTGCTAGGCAAGCCCTTGGATCAGAAGTGCTAGTCCTCCCTGGATACTCCATACACCCAAAACAAATGTATACCAATGTCTTTTACCAGGATAAGTTCTAAATTGGTACAGGATTTGGACAGAAAGGGTGACATCATAAGCAAATTAGATGAGCATAGACGTATTTTTAAACTGCTCTAAATAACTAATAACCTTACAATTTAAAACAACTCTGAGTTTCTAGTTTATATCCATAAGACTGGTTAAGATGACAGAAAAGGAGGGGGGGTTAGGTAGCACAGTGAACAGAGTGCCAGCCCTGGAGTCAAGTGGATCTGAGTTCAAATTCAACCTGACACTTAACACTTACCAGCCATGTGACCTTGGGCAAGTCACTTAACCCCAATTGCCCTGCCTTCCTCCCTCCAAAAAAGAAAAAAAAAAGATGACAGAAAACAAAAATGACAAATTCTGGAAGGGATGAGGGAAAAATAGGTACAATAATGCAATGAGCGGGGAATTCATCTAAGCATTCTGTAAAGAAGTTTGGAACTGTGCTCCAAAAAATACTAAATTGTGCATACTCTTTAACCCAGAGATATCTCCACTAGGTCAATACCTGAAAGACATCAAGGAAAGAAGAAGTCCTATATACACAATATTTCTTTTTTTAATTAAATTTTATGTTTATTTTTAGTTTACAGCTTTCATTTCTACAAGATTTTGAGTTACAAATTTTCTCCCCATTTTCCCCCTACCCACCAACCCAAAAGGGCAATCCCACAGTATACCACCGCCCCTAATCTGTTCTCTCCTATATCCTCCCCCATTCCCCCTCTGACTTTCCAGTAGGGCAAAATGGATCTCTCTACCCCAGTGCCTGTATATCTTACTTCCCAGCTGCATGTAAAATAATAATAATACATATATATGTATATATATACACTTATATTTTAAACATTTGATTTAAAAACTTTGATTTCCAGATTCATTCCTTTCCTTCCTTTTCACCCACCCTTACTGGAAAGATAAGCAATTCAATATAGGTTGTACATGTGTAGCTATGCAAAACATATCCATAGTAGATATACTGTAAAAGACTGGCTATATTTCCCTCCCTCCTATCCCACCTCACACTTGTTCTATCCTCTACTTTGATCTTGTCCCTTTTCAAAAGTGAGTGCTTCCAATTCTCTCCCCCTCAGTCTGCCTTCCCTTCCATCATCGCCCCTCTCATCCTCTTTCCCCCTACTCTCCTGTAGGGTGAGATACCCTATTTAGTGTGTATGTCATTCCCTCCCTAAGCCAAATTCAATGAGAATAAGGTTGACCCATTCCCTTTTGACTTCATGTTCTTCCCCTCCATTGTAACCATTTTCCCTTGCCTCTTCTATATGAGAAAGTTTACCCTAATCTGTCTCTTCCCATCTCATCTCATTATATTCCTCTCTCACCTCTTAATTTCACCTTTTAAGTATCATCCCTTCCCATTAAACTAGTCCTGTGCCCTCTATCTATGTATATATATATATATATATATATATATATATATATATATATATATATATATATATATATATACACATATACACACACATACATTCACATATGTATTCATACTCCCATATACCCTCCTATATAGACATATATATGTATTATGTATGTATATATATATATGTACATATACACATTTCTATTTCCTTAAATTATTCTTATACTGAGAAAAGTTTCATAAGTTACAATGATCATTTTTCCATGTAGGAATGTAAATAGTTCAACTTTGAAAAGTTCCTTATAATTCCTTTTCCCTGTTTAACTTCTCATGCTTATTGTATCTGAATTTTCTATTCAATTCTGTTTTTTTTTTCATCAAGAAGGCTTGAAAGTCCTCTGTTCCACTGAATGACCATATTTTCCTCTGAAACATGATACTCAGTTTTGCTGGGTAGATGAATCTTGGTTTTAATCCCAGCTCCTTTGACCTCTGAATATCATCTTCCAAGCCCTTCAATCCCTCAGTGTAGAAGCTGCCAGATCCTATGTGATCCTGATTGTGTTTCCACAATATTCAAATTCTTTCTTTCTGGCTACTTGTAGTATTTTCTCTTTGACCTGGGAATTCTGGAACCTGGCTATAATATTCCTAGGAGTTTTCTTTTTGGAGGTGATCAGTGGATTCTTTCAACCTCTATTTTGCCCTCTGGGTCTAAAACATAAGGGAAATTTTCCTTGACAATTTCTTGAAGGATGATTTCTAGGTTCTTTTTTTAATCATGGCTTTCAGGTAGTCCAATAATTTTTAAATTATCTCTCCTGGATCTATTTTTAGGTCAGTGGTTTTTCCAATGAGATATTTCTATTTTATCTTTCGTTTGGATCTGTTTAATAGTATCCTGATTTCTCATAAAGTCACTAGCTTCCATTTACTCCAGTCTAATTCTGAAGGAATGATTCTCTTCAGTAAGCTTTTGAGATTTTTTTCCATCTGGCAAATTTGGCTTTTTAAGACATTCTTCTCCTCATTGGCTTTTTGAGCCTCTTTTGCCATTTGAGTTAGTCTATTTTTAAGGTGTTATTTTTTCAGTCAGGTTGTTGACACTCATTTCATAATTTTCTTGCATTGTTCTCATTTCTCTTCCCAATTTTTCCTCCACTTCTCTTATTTGGTTTTCAATATCCTTCTTAACCTCCTCTATGGCCTGTAACCAGCTCATATTTTTCTTTGAAGCTTTTGGTTCAGGAGTTCTGACTTTGCTGTCTTCCTCCCATTCCGTGCTTTGATCCTTTTTGTCCCCAAAACAGGAGTCTAGTGTTGGATTCTTCTGTTTGTTTTGCTTCCTTTGCCTGCTCATGTTGCTACTCAATTATTTGACTTTTGGGCTTTTTGTCACAGTAGGACTCTGCCACCAGACAGGGGAGCTTTGTCCTAATTGCTGGGGTTTTCTCAGCTGCTGAAGGTACTATTTGGATGCCCTCTCTGAAGCCCCCACATGCTCTGGCAAGCTGGTCGCACACCCTAGGACCTCCACCCTAGACCACAATCCAGATCCAAGCAGGTTAAAGCAAGAGTGATTACCCTTAAGACTGGTCACTTGTTCCCCCTATAGTCTGCAGGCCGGGAGCTGAAGCTGCCATGTGGTGGTGGCTGCGGCGCCTCAGCGGCTTCTCCATCCAAGGGATAAAGGCCAACCTCACTCCCAACTACTGGATCCCAAAGTCCACACTGCACTGACCTCTCTCTTTGTCCTTAGCATCTATGTGTTGATAATTTTGGAAACTGCCACAGCTGCTAGTGATCTGAATTCCCTCCAGCTGGTGGTTGGTCAGGCCTGCCATGGGGCTGAAACCTCTGGCTCACACAGGGCTGGGTTTGACTCCCAGAGTGCTGTGCTGGCTGCTTGCCGCTGGCCTGCCAAGATGTCTTCAGCAGGAAGTTGCCTTCTGTGTGTCAGTTTGTGAGTTCTGTAGCTATTTGTCTTCAGAGTCACCTTTCACATGAATTGGAGGTGGTGGGAGCCAGAGCCCAGCGGAAGCCCTGTTTCTACTCCACCATCTTCGAGACTTTGACTTTTTTAAGCTAAGGTCTTTCCCAGGTCTCAGTTTGTCTGAGGCAACATCCATTTGGTGATTAAGTTAGGTAAGAAATGGGGAGAAAAAACACAGCCTTTTTTCCTAGTAAAAAAAAGAAAGAAAGAAAGAAATCTGGTAGGGGAAGATACGCAGGGTTTCTGGCCACAACAGAAACAACTGCCATTTACGCTCACTCTGAGCCATCAAAACTCAAAACAATGACCAAGTGAGGCTTGGGCTGGGACCTGTTGTTGGCCAAAAAGTGAGAGACAGAGTGATTTGAATTTAAGTCATGGTCAAGTATCATGGGTTGAATCACAATGGGATTTATCAAAGCCTGGTTTTCCAGTCCAGTATTTTAAGAAGTCATTAATGAGGGGGCAGAGCCAAGATGGCAGAGTAGAAAAAGCATGTCCAAGGCTCTCTCCCCTGAAATTACCTCCATATTATGTAAAAAGGGACTCTGAACAACTTCTGGAACCCCAGCACCCAAAGAACAACACAGAGTAGCTACCCTCCCACTGAGGACAGCCCAGCAGCCCTGCAGGAAGGACCAGTGCAGTGCTCTGGGAGCCAGCAGCTCAGCGCACAGCACGTGGAGAGCTGAGCTCAGGTCCACATGAGCTGCAGGTTTTAGACCCAGGGCAGCCGGGCCAGCAGTTGGCTGGAAGGACCCCAGAACACCAGCAGCTGTGGCAATTCCAGAATGGTCAACACAGACATGCCAAGGACAAAGTGAGAGGTTAGTCCCTATGGACTTTGGGAACAGTATTTGGGGAACGCCTCGGCTTCCTCCCCTGGGGGCTAGAAGCCAATGAGGAGACAGGCCATTTTGCAGTTTTCAGTGGCAGCTCCAGCTCCTGGGCTACGAACTGTAGGGAGATCCAGCGATCAGTCTTGGGGGGTAATCGCTCTTGCTTTAACCTCCCTGGATCTGGATTGTGATCTGGGGGGGAGGTCGTGGGGAGGGTTTCCAGCTTGCCCGAAATGGAAGTTGTCCCCCCACATGTTCGGGACGAAGCTCCCCTGTCTGGTGGCAGAGTTCTACTGTGGCAACAAGCCCAAAAGTCAAGTAATTAAGTGGCAACATGCCAAGGCAAAGGAAACAAAATAAACAGAAAAATGCAACCTTAGACTCCTATTTTGGGGGCAAAGAGCACTGAAGCATGGAACAGTCAGAGGACTGTGAGGTCAGAAATCCTGCTCCAAAAGCCCCAAAGGAAAATATGAGCAGGTTACACGCCATAGAGGACCTTAAGAAGGACTTTAAAAATCAAATAAGAGAAGTGGAGGGAAAATTGGGAAGAGAAATGAGAAGGATGCAGGAAAAGTTTGAAGTGAGGGTTTCCTGACTGAGGAAAACAACACCTTAAAAAATAGACTAACTCAAATGGCAAAGGAGGCCCAAAAGGGCAATGAGGAGAAGAATGCCTTAAAAAGCCAAATTTGCCAGATGGAAAAAGAATCTCAAAAGTTCACTGAGGAGATTCATTCCTTCAGAGTTAGACTGGAGCAAATGGAAGCTAATGACTTTAGGAGAAATCAAGATGCTGTTAAGCAGATCCAGACAAATGAAAGATTAGAAGGCAATGTGAAGTATCTCATGGGAAAAACCACTGACCTGGAAAATAGATCCAGGAGAGACAATTTAAAAATTATTGGACTACCTGAAAGCCATGATCAAAGAAAGAACCTAGAAATCACCCTTCAAGAAATTCTCAAGGAAAAATTGCCCTGATGTTTTAGATCCAGAGGGCAAAATAGAGGTTGAAAGAATCCACAGATCACCTCCTGAAAAAGATCCCAAAAAGAAAACTCCCAGGAATATTATAGCCAGATTCCAGAATCCCCAGATCAAGGAGAAAATACTACAAGCAGCCAGGAAGAAACAATTTCAGTATTGTGGAAACACAATCAGAATAGCACAGGACCTGGCAGCTTCTACACTGAGGGACTGAAGACAATGGAATATGATATTCCAGAGGGCAAAAGCGCTGGGACTGAACCCAAGGGTCACCTATCCAGCAAAACTGAGTATTTTGTTTCAGGGGAAAATATGGTCATTCATTGGAATAGAGGACTTTCAAGCATTCTTGAGGAAAAAACCAGAGTTGAATAGAAAATTTGACATCCAGACACAAGAAGCAAGAGATACCTGAGAAGGCAATCAGGGAAAAGAAATCAAAAGGAACTTATCAGAGTTGACCTATTTACATTCCTACATGGAAAAACAATAACAGTGACTGATGAAACTTTTCTCAGTATGAAAATAATGGAAGAAGGGTATATGGTCACATGAATACATATGTGAATGTGTGTATATATGTTTACAGTTATACATGGATAGAGGGTATAGGTTGAATTTGTTGGGAAGGGATGACACCTAAGGGGTGAAATTATGAGGTGAGAGAGGAAAGTGGCCAGAGGAGATGGGGAGAGACAGGGTAGGGTAAACTATCTCATGTAGAAGAAGCAAGGGGAAGTGGCTGCAGAGGAGGGGAAGAATAGGAAGGTAAAAAGGCAAAACCACATTCTCATTGAATTTGGTTCAGGGAGAGAATGATATACATACTAAATGGGATATCTCAACCTACAGCAGAATAGGGGAAGGGGGATGAGAGGAGGGATGATGGATGGGAGGGCATTCTTGGGGGGAGGGGAGGTTAGAAGTACCCACTATAGAAGAGGGACAGGATCAAGTAGGGAATGGACCAGGTGGGAGGTGGGATGAGGGAATTATAAGCAGCCTTGTACAATATATCTACTATGGTAATATTTTGCATAGCTATACATGTACAACACATACTGAATTACTTATCTTCCCAGAGGGAATGGGTGACAAGGGAGGAAGGGAATGGATCTGAAATTCGAGGTCTTAAAATTAAATGTTTCAAATATATATAAATACTATTATTAATACTCTTTTGTATGTAATTGGGAGATAAGATGTACGGGCATTGGGGCACAGAGATCACCTTGCTCTTATGGAAAAGTCGAAGGGGGTAAGGGAGAAGATATGGGAGAGAGCAGGATGGAGGAAGCGATATCTTGTGGGACTGTTATTCTGGGAGGGTGGGTAGGGGAAAAACGGGGGAAAAAATTGTAACTCAAAATCTGGTGGAAATGAATGATGTAAAACAGGAGTTAATAAAGCATTTGTTTAAATAGGAAAAAAAGAAATCATTAATGAGATTACATGGGGAAAAAGTTAATTATCCCAGGTTATCTTTTTTTAAGTGACAGAAAAATCACTATGTTAGACCTATTTTTCAAATGGTAAATATTTTTAAAATCTGGATTCTTTTGGATTAAATTATTATAGATTCAATTGTTAAAAAGGAATGATACAAATTATTTAAAAGTTTATTTAGAAATGCAATAGATATTTTATAATGTTTTTGCTATGGGTTTGATGTAGTAGAAATCTTTAATATGTCCTCATCTGCAAAAAGCAGAATCCTAACAGTGCAAAGAAATTCTGTTTGAGAAATAGTGCTGAATGCTAGACTCTTACAACAGAATAAGGGCTATTTTAAGACCTTATGCTCAGGTTACAGTGCAGTGATTTAATTTTAGCTGAGACCTAAAAATTACAAAGTGAAGAGATTTAATTCATATTCTTACCTATTGAACCACATGGCCTTAACTTTTTGGTGTGTTGAAAGTGAAGATAAGTGAGATAAGCATCTGGTAACTGTGCTCACCCACCTTTTCAAAGCTTTGTTGGAAGCTGTTGTCTATAGAGTGCCTAGCATCAGGCCTTGCCCATGCTCTCCTATCAAGCACTTTATGAATGTTGTCTATTGGGATCTTCAGTGTTCTATTTTGTTTCTTTTTATGGTGCAAATTGAGAATTGACTCCTTTTGTGTTGTGTGAAAACTTCCAATGATTTCTTTCTGAGGAAGGAAGCACTACACCCTGCCAGTATGAGGTCTAACTCCTTAGAGCTTTTTTGCCTGGGTCCAAATCTGTTTTCTACCCAGAATCTTAAAGCAAGAAATTTTACCAGCAATAGCTTATAACATTTAGCCCAGAAAATTTTGAGTTGACCTAACAATCACAGTTGTGAATTTCACCTGGTAAAGTCTTATATACATTTCCTCTAATCTCAATGTGGGATTGATTTGTCCTATGTAAATTAATCTACAGCATGATATATTTCCCTATTTGGAGTAATTACCCAGAATTTATTACCAATTCCTATTACCTTTGTTTTTCAGCTTAAAGGATTTGGTTCCTACATATGTTACTTTTTGCTAACTGGATCTGTGATAAAATGTGTTGTACCTTCCAGCCTAGGAGGATTATTATTTTAAAAGCCATCTGTGATATTCAGGTCAGGGAAACTTTATCAGTCCTGTGAAAAAAATTATGTGTTGGTTTATTTACAGAAAAGGATCCCTGACCCTCATTATAATCACTCCTGGGATGAGAGGAAAATAATTTTTTTGGAGGGGAGAAAGCAAGGCAATCAGGGTTAAGTGACTTGTCTAAGGTCACACAGCTAGTAAGTGTGTCAAGTGTCTGAGATGGGATTTGAACTCAGGTCCCCGACTTGAGGGTTGGTGCTCTATTCACTGTACCACCTACCTGCCCCACCTCCTTTTTCTTATCTTTTTTTTTCTTTTTGGAGGGCAATTGGAGTTAAGAGACTTGCCCAAAGTCACATGGCTAGTAAGTATGTGAAGTATCTGAGGTCTGATTTGAACTCAGGTCTTCCTAACTTCAGGGCTGGTGCTCTATTCATTGAGCCACCTAGCCACTTAATCACTCTGCCCCCTCCTTTTTTAAACACAAGTTAATCATGTGCTAATTTGTGGTTATGATAATTATGAAGTTATATTTGGAATATTTTGTACTGAAGTTATATCTTGAACTAATTTAGCAGACTCTACTCTGGATCATTGTTGTTGTTTTTTTCATTTTGCTTTGAAATGGTTAATATACAATATATTAATTTCTAATAACTGCCTTTTTACATCAGGATAAGTTTTAAGCTGTATTTGAAAAGGAAAATTAATTAAAATCACTTCTGTCATTTTTTTAGAACACCTGATAAATTCTTATGTGGTAGCTAATTTACTGCATCTACTTGAGAGTGTTGATAACAATTGTGTCTAGCCATATTATGATTAGTGAGGTTTTGTTGTTTGAGGTGGAGCCTTTGGGGGCCCTGAATTTTCTCTCTGAGATTAATTTCAGGTTTGTTGTGTCTTTGGCCTAATGTTTCACTTCTTTATGAAAATACAAGCAGATCACTGGGAGTGACACCTGTGATCTAAGGTCAGTGCTTATTTGTCCTTGAGTGAACCCTTCTGACTCAGTTTCCCATATAAGAAATCTTCCCACCTGGTTAATTCTGAGCCTGACTGTGGTATCTGACCATACACATGGCTGCTTATACTATTTTTACCTAAAATCAAATGGAACTGAAGGTACTTTACATTGTCATACATGAGCTAAGTCATTCTGTGGCCTTGAACTTGAGCCTGGAGGACCAGTTTTGATGCTGCTGTGATCATGTCCCTGCTTTTTCTTCTCATAGCAAATCTCTCTAACAAGAACAAGTGAAGATGGGATTTTTCTAATGAATCTGGTTGTTGCAAGACCATATCCTGAACAACTAATTAAATGAGTATTTGGGCTTGTTATATGCCTGCTTATAGTTATCTGTATGTGTATTGAAAAAAGTCCTAAAAATTGTCAGGATAATTAGATAATTATGTAAAGTTTGTTGAACCAAAATATGAATCTGTTGATTGGTTATGTTTAGATCAGAAACATCTTCAGTTCTGTTTTAATGAAAAGAATTTTACTGCAACCAGTTTCCTTAGGGGAGAATAACTTATTGGAATATTTTGTGTTATTTCAAAGAGAAAGGTCCATTTTATTGAGGTTTATTATTTAATTTGGGATTAATACCTATTTGTAGAGCACGTCCTATAGTGTACACATAGGACTTTTTTTTTTACAATTGAAGTTAACTTGGTAACTTTTAAGTAAATTCATTTGTGTATTAGAAATTATCTTCTTGTAAAGAGTGTTCTGGGAGGCTAGGTGGCACAGTGAGTAGAGCGTCGGCCCTGGAGTCAGAAGGACCTGAGTTCAGATCCGGCCTCAGACACTTAACACACACACAAACAAAAACCTAGCCATGTGACCTTGGGCAAGTTACTTAACCCCAATTGCCCTCCAAAAAAAAAAAAGAAATGATGAATTCAGAGATGTATTAAAAGACCTACATGAACTAATGTAGAGTGACACAAGCAGAGTGGAGGAAACACATAGGACAACAATTACAAAAATGTAAATGGAAAGAACCCCCATAGACAGAAATTAAAAGTGAATTTTGCAAAATTATAAAGAACAAATATGGCTCAGAAGAAGTGATAGGAAAAGATTCTTATCTTTGCATCTCCCTTTGCAGAGGTGAGAGGTCCACAAATGTTGCCCATTGAACACATTTTCAGATTTTTCCCATTCCTATTTTTTTCTTTAAAAAACAATACTATTTGTTACATGGAATGGCTCTCTAGGAGAGGGGGGGAAAAGTTACTGGGGAAAGTATGATGATATGAAAAACAAAGCAAAACCAAACTATTATGATATTAAATAACATTAATAAAAATTTGTTTCAAAAAAAAGAGTGGCATTTGTTTCTGGGAGAAGTTTGGGGACCTCGACAATTTCCCAAAGGCATAATCCATCCAGCTTTCCTGTTCAATTCTGAGCCCAATTTCTTGTCCCTTTGTACTATCCGATCCAGATACACATGCTTATGGACAAGCTCTGTAAGCTGTCCATTAAACCGCATGCTAGGATCTATAGTTTTATTTCTCAGGAATCCAACACAAGTCCTAGTTAACTGGCTTCCTCAGAGAATACTTGTTTATTAATTTGGTCAACTTGTTTACAACTATGTTTACAACCAAGAATTAGGCAGCAGTTTATGGAATGAGCTGCCAATGGTAATTTTTATTTTAAAGGTAGCTTTCAAAACTTACCCTGTGGGTCACTATCCATCTTCTAAAACAGGATTCTTAACCTGGAGTCTATTAATTAAAAAAAAACAAAACCTAGTTTGAAAACTATTTAAAATATTCGGTTTCCTTTTTAATAATATATGCTTTTATCTTATGCATTTATAAACATTATTCTGAGGCTTCAGTAAAATGCCCAAGGGATCCATGAAAAAGTGAAGGAGGGGGAGAGAAGTTACTGGGGAAATGGTGAAAGAAAAAACAAAGCAAAACAAGACAAAAACACTATGATGATATAAATTTAATTGAGTGGAGTTTGTTTCTGGGAGAAATTGGGAAAAAGACCATTGCTCTTGCGGCAATGCAGTCGTTACGACTACAAACTATATGTGTCTGTATGTGTATACATATATGTATATATGTGCGTGCGCACGTGTGCATGTATGTGTGTATATGTATAGATATGGTCATAGCATCTTTTTTCAGAAACTTCTGAGCTTCAGTCAGAAGGGGACGGAGACCAAGGCCACCTGAAATCCAGGGAGCCCCTCCGAGCTGCTCCCCTTCCCTCTCCCCCCAACCCCGGCCCAGGGCCGGACCCAGGCTGAGCAGGACAGGCCCGCGCCTTCACACACACGCGCGCACTGACGGGCTCTCCGGCAGCCTCGCCTCGACTCCCTCCTGCCCGAGCCCTCCAGGAGCTGAGAAGGGATGCCAAGGGGTGCGCGCGCCTGCGCGCCTCGGGAATGCCAGGGGGGACGGGCTGGAGTGGGGAGAGAGTTACCAGCACCACCTTCTTCTTGCTCCTGGGGTCCGCACGCCCACCGCGGGAGGGCTGTTCGCGGCTGCTGCCTCTGCTCTCTTCCCTTCACGCTCGGGCTCTTCGAGGGGGCCCCAAGCACGGGGTACCATGGCTTTTATCCAAGAAGCCCCGGCAATAGTAGCTGCTACTCTGTTCCCAGGAGCGGTGAGTGACCTTCGGGGCCCAGAGTGCGGGGTGGGGGGCAGGAGGCAGAGGAGGAGGGCTCACTGTCCAGTCGCCTCCTCCCCCAGGTGCTGGAGCCCGCAGATCTCGCGTGGGGTGGGGGGCGGGGGAACCTCTTCTCTCAAGAGCTGCTGCTCACCCGCCCCCCCACACACACCAGGAGCACACTGCAGACCCCTTTAAATGCTCAAAGGAGGTGATAGGATCCTAGATCTAAGGCCACGAGGGACCTTAGAAGTTTACTTATCCAATTCCCTCATTATAGAACTAGTTCCCAGAGGGATGAAATAATTTGCCTCAGGATGAGGGAGCAGTAAATGGAATTGGAACCCCAAATCTCTGACTCCAAATCTGTTTCTTTCCCAAAGCAAGTTAACAAGCATTTATTAAGTGGTTGGTTGCTCAGTGTCAGGATCAGTCATACACGGAATTGGAACCCAAACCTTTTACTGCAGATCTAGCTGCCATGCAAGTCAATAAGGATTTGTTACTGGCTATTATGTGCGAGGCATTGTGCCAAGCGTTGGGGATAACATGAAATTCAAAAAAAGCAGAAAAAAAGCAACAGCAAAACCAACCAGTCTGCTTTAGGAGCTCACAATCTGCTGGGGAGATAACAGTGGAAACAGCTATGTACAAACAAGTTTTATCCCATATAAATTGGAGATAATTTCAGAGGTTAAACAGCACCAAAGTTAAGGAGGAGTGGAACAGGCTTTTCTTGCATAAGGTGGAACATTTGCTATGATTTGAAAGCAGCTAAGGAAGGAAGACGGTGAAATTACTAGGGAGAAAGTTCCAGGGTTGGGGTACAGTCTGGCTGGAGTAGGGAGATGAGGTGTTCTGTGCTCAATAACTCAAGTTTCTTCAAGTAAGGAGGTCAGTGTCACTGGATGAAGAATATATTGGGGGAAGTAAGGGGTAAGAAGACAGAAAAGACAAGATGGGTCCAAGTTATGAAGGGCTTCAAAAGCCAAACAGGATTTTTTTTTTAATTTATAATTGTGATGAGAATCTTCAATGAAGAGAAACAAAGTCTGAGCATGATATTTTATTAGCAGGGTTAGCAGTCGCCAATAAGTGAGATCCTAAGCTCCACAGTGGCCAGAAAGAGCAGTCTTTTATACAGTTGGTAGAAGTCTAGGGTGAGCTTACAGTTAGCATAATCATGCTTGCAAAAGGGAGATTCCAGAGTTTATGGTAAGGGAAAACAGAGTTAGTTAACATCCTCTGGAAAGTCTGGAAAGTCCTGTGTCTGCAACCATGCACAACATAGTAGTCCCATGCTAGGCTTATGGCCTGGCATGGTGAAGAAAATTTTGATACCCCTATCCATTTTAATCTGTATTTATTCAGTTTATGGTCATTGGTGTTAGATTGAATAGAGTTGAGATTTCTAGGTTATGTTGTTAGGTTAAGAATTATAATATGTTAGGACCTCATGTATTAGTGATATTGTTACTGGAGCATCAGCACCCCTTGCCCCTATGAATCATTGTCACTGCTCCATTTTAAAATTTTCTCTTGCCCACCACTTCTTTAATTTCCAGGATACTGCTGACCAAAACACCAGATGTTTGGTTTCTTATGAAAACTTCTGCCAAGGTTGCAGGCGGAATACTTTTTCTGAGAAAAACCTTCAGTTAATAAGACCAGGAATTAATGACCTAAAAGCCTGCTGACAAAATGGTCATGATTAATGTGTGTGCCCCTCAACCAATCATAGTTTTCCCCACTTCTAGTGTTAACCAATCGTGAAATTGTACTGCCTTATATTATTTTTAGTGTTCGCTCAATCAGTATAAATATTGGCCAAACTTAAGCAGTAGGCACCCATGACGAGGAAGATCTGGGATTTCAATTGCTTAGGAACTACTGGCCTCCCTAAATAAGCCAATTATTGCTCACATCTCAGTTTCTTCTTGTTGCTGATTCAGTAAGTCCAGGGTGTAGCACCTACAAATGATGAAGTTGGTTTTTTCAAGAAGTCAAACCATCTTATAGACCCTAATGTTAAGAAGTCAAAACTGTTCTTTAAATCAAATTAATTCCTAAGTCTCAATCAGTAATTACTACAGAATAAAGTGGGTTATCATTTTTCAATTTCACATCCTGGAGGGATTAAGATACCATTGGAGTTGATTGAATCTAGGGTGACATGGTCAGATCTCCACTTTATGAAAATCAGTTTATAGCTGAGTGGAGGATGGACTACAGTGGGGAGAAACTTGAAATAGTGAGATCAACTAGCAGGCTATTGCAATACTTGTGGTGTGGGGTGTTACGGAGCTGTGCCAGGGTGGTGGCAGTGTCAGAGGAGAAAACAGGTGTATATGAGAAATTTTGTGAAGGTAGAATCAACAGGACCTGGCAAATTATTGGATGTGGGGTAGGGAGTGGGGTAAAACATGACATATAGGTTTTGAGCCTAGGATTATGACTGGGAGGGTGATGATGCCCTCCACAGTAATAGGGAAGTTAGGAAGAGGGGAGGGTTTAAGGGGAAAATTAATTCATTAAGAAGTTTTGAGCATGTTTAAGATGTTCAGTAGGCAGTTGCAAAGATGTCAGGAGAAAGATGTGAAGCTGAAGGTCAGGAGAAAACTTAGGGTTGGATAAATAGATCTGAGAATCATCTGCTTAGAGATGATACTTGAAACCATGGGAGCTGCTGATGAGATCATCAAACAAAATTGTCTAGAAGGAGAAGAGAAGAGGGGTTGGAACAGAATCTTGGGGAACTTCTAGTGTTAGAAGATCCAGTAAATGAGACTGGGAAGGAGCAGTCTGATAGGTAGGAGAACCAAAAGAGAGCAGGATCTCAAAAAACCTAGAGAGAAGACCAGGTGACCAGCACTATTAGAGGCTACAGACAGGTCAAGAAGTATTAGCAGTGAGAAAACCATTTCACACTATTATCAGGCTGCCTGTCCTGCTTTGAGAAAGGAAAGATTTGGTGGTAAGGCTGAGGTTAGTATTTGGGAGGACTAGATCAGACCTTAAAATACAAGTTAAGGGGCGGCTAGGTGGCGCAGTGAGTAAGAGAGCCGGCCTCGGAGTTGGGATGACCCGAGATCAAATCCGGCCTCAGAAAATGCGCACCCATGCATAAATAATGACTAGCCTTGTAACCTTGAGCAAGTTACTTAAGCCCAATTGCTAAAAAAAAAAAAATACAAGTTAATATTTTGAGGAATAAAGAAGAATCTTAGGATATGTTGGAAACAAAGACTTGGAGGTGAGAAACGTCAGCTTGTGTTCAGTGTATGATGTGTGTATTTGAAAAGGAGTACTATGACATAGGCAGAAAGAGTGGTTTGAGGCCAGATGTGGAAAGCCTTAGAATACCAAGGCAAATTTCATGAGGGCCTAGATTTAATGAAGAACAACCATTGGTTTAAATACTTGTCCTGTGCCAAGCTTTAGGGATATGAACAGAAAAGCAAGGCAAACCCTGCTCTTCTGGACTTCACCTAAGTGGGAGAGAGAATGCATCCCAAAAGGGTCAGCTGCAGCGTTAGTTTTCTGCCCAGTGTTTTAAAGGGTGCTGCTGCTGAAAGGGACCAAAGAAGTCATGTAATCCCAGCTCCTTCATTTTACAGATGAAGAAACTGAGGCTCAATAATTTGCCCAGATTCACACAAGGGTTTGGATAATCTTTAGGAGGGAGTGGGAAGTTCTTGAAAAGTTTTGAGCAGCCTTGTGGTATGATCAGAACTGTGGCCACATCAAGAAAGATACCTTGGGGGGGGGGGGTGGAGCCAAGATGGCAGAGTAGAAATAGCACTTCCACAGTGCTCCAGCCCACACCTTCAAAATTATGTAAAAGGGGACTCTAAACAACCTCGAGAGCTCCAAAACCCACACAACGACACAGAGAAACTAATCTCCCACTGAGGACAGCCTGGCAGTCTGACAGGGATTTTCTCCCCGTCTTTCCCCTATCCACTACCCCAAAACAGCAGTCCCACTGTATACCTCCTCCTCCAATCTGCTCTATCCTATATCTTCTCCTATTCCCCCTCCGATTTTCCAGTAGGGCAAGATGGATCTCTATACCCCAGTGCCAGTATATCTTATTTCCCAGTTGCATATAAAAACATAATATATTTTTTTAAAGTTTGATTTTAAAACTTTGAATTCCAGATTCTTTCCCTTCCTCCCTCGTCACCCACCCTTACTGGGAAGACAAGCAATTCAATATGGATTGTACATGTGTAGCTAGGCAAAACATATTTCCATGGTGGATATATTGTGAAAGATTGACTATATTTCCCTCCATCCTATCCCGCCCCCCACTTGTTCTATTCTCTACTTTGACCCTGTCTCTTTTCAAAAATGTGTGCTTCCAGTTTCCCTCCCCCGCAACCTGCCCACCCCTCCATCATCCCCCCTCTCATCCCCTTCCCCCCTAATCTCCTGTAGGGCAAGATACCCTATTAATGTGTATGTCATTCCCTCCCTAAGCCAAATTCAATGAAAGTAAGGTTGACTCATTCCCTTTTGCCTTCCTCTTCTTCCCCTCCATTGTAACAGTTTTCCCTTGCCTCTTCTATATGAGATAGTTTACCCCATTCTCTCTCTCCCCATCTCCTCTCATTATATTCCTCTCTCACCTCTTAATTTTACCTTTTAAGTATCGTCTCTTCCTATTCAATTGGTCCTGTACCCTCTGTCCATGTATACATGTACACACTCACATATGTATTCATATGCCCATATACCCTCCTATATAGATATATATGTATTATGTATTTATATATGTATGTATATATATATATATATATATATATATATATATATATATATACACATTTCTATTCCCTTAAATTATTCTTATACGGAGAAAAGTTTCATAAGTTACAATGATCATTTTTCCATGTAGGAATGTAAATAGTTCAACTTTGATAAGTTCCTTATGATTCCTTTTCCCTGTTTAACTGTGCTTGATGCAGAGCTCTTGGAGCTTTTACCTATTCCTTTTTCTCTTTTTCTCTCTAGACACTATTAAGTATCTTTTTGACTTCAGGAGATTAAGCACTAGAATTTCACCTCCAATACTATAAGGAATATCCCCCTCTGTGTGATGAGATATTTCAATGATACTTATCTTGATGTGGGTATTAGCAACATTAAAATTAAAATTTAATTTAAAAACATTACACTTCCCTACCAAGTTCTTCACCAGGATCACTGAACAAAGTTTCTTCATCATCACATCTATTATAGTTTCACATACTCATGTGACCATTTACCAAAGTTAGACCCTCTTCATGTTTTACCTGGACTATTTCAGTAGCATCCTAATTGGTCTCCCTTCCTGTTCCAAGTTATCATCTACATAGCTGCCAAATTGATATTCCTAAAGGACATGGAACTCACCTGCTAAGAAAGCTTAATTGACTCCCTGTTGCTACCAGAAAAAATAGAAACTCACTTTGGCATTTAAAGCCTTTTGCCATCTGGCTTCAGCCTCTTTCCAGACTGATTTCACATGACTCCCTCTTATGCACCCTGCTTTCCATTCCAATAGGCCTACTTACTGCTTCCCATACATTCCCCATGCATTTTCTCTTTATCTCCTATTTCCATGCCTTTGCATAGGCCTCCCATGCCTGGAATGCATTCCCTTACCTCCCCTCATGTAGTCCCTGGCACCATTCAGACTTAACTCAAGTACTCCTTGAATTTGTTTCCAGTAGTTAGATCTTCCCTTCCACCCCAAATTATTTTATATTTGCTTAGTATGTATTTGGTATTTACTTATTTATTCACATGTTTCTCCCCAGAAGGAATTGAGCCCCTTGAGTTAGAGCAGGGACTATGGTTTTGTTTTCATACCCTCACAACTAGCACAATGCCTAGCACAAGGGTGGGGAACCTGCAACCCTCCCAGCACACCATCACAATGTACACAATTTCCCTTACTTACCCTTTTATGTGAAGGTGAGTCAAGCTACAAATATTTTAACCAGTCCTTTTTATATTTATGTGCAGTTCTAGTGCAGAGGTTGAGTTCCAGAACTGCTTCTGGGAAAATCAAATTTATTCTCCTCCATTGATTTCATTTTATAATTGTTTCTATTCTGTATTATTATTCTGTATAACTGTCTTTAAGTTCACTTCAGAAATTCAAAGGTTCACATGTAATATCTTCCTCTGTAAGTTAAATTTAAAAGTTCACTTACCTTATTAAAAATACTTTAATTAAAAGAAGACTGTTTTCTTAAGGTTAAGAGTTCAACTTTCCTTAAATAATTTTAATTAAAGGAGACCTTTTATTTCAACAGCATTGGCTGTGCTTGGACCATCAGTGGAAATGTGTTATTTAGTATGTTCTGAAGTTTGACTTGTGAATTACTTCATGTCATAGAAGTCCGTTATCTCTGTTCCACTAACAAGCAGATTCAATCAGTCCATGTCTCCTGATAGCAAGATGGAAGCGGGGGGGGGGAGTTGTTGCTAGCCCCAAATGTGTAGTCATATTGTTTTTGCTATGTATGATGCTGCAGGTTTTGTAACTAATCATGTTCTTTTCACTGCATGTGATGCTATTTTCTGTTTTTTTGAATGCTCTTTCTTCTCTCTCTAAAAGAAGGCTGTCCCCCTCATTTGAGGTCTTAGCTTCTCTGAGGAGGCTAGACTCTCTTTAAAATAACTGGCAAATTTGTGCTTTGTCAATAAAGTGATTATGCTTAGACCTTTGTGAATCAATTTACTTTAATTTCAGCCATTATACTTCTTAAAGCTCTCATGACTTACACAGGGCTTCTTAACCTTTTTCCACTCAAGACCCCTTCAGTGCTTTTTACAGGAATTTCATCATCTCTCTGAGGCAGCTAGATTGTGCAGTGGATAGAGGTGGGCCTGGACCTCAAGGAAGACCTGAGTTCAAATGTGGGCCCAGACAATAGCAAGGAGACCTTGGACAAGTCACTTAACTTTGATTTTCTCAACTGTAAAATGGGTATAATATCCAGACCTACCTTGAAGAGTTATTATGAGGATCAAATGAGATATTTGAAAAGCATTTAACAAAATGCTTGACACACAAGTGCTATATAAATGTTTATTCTCTTCTCCTTTGAGAGCTAGTTTTCCTCATTTGTACAATGGGGATAATAGTATTTACATTTCTTGCCTTACATGGTTGTTAAGAGGATCAAATGGGATAACGTATGTGAATGAAGTGCTGTGTAAATCTTAAAGTGTTGAATAAATGCCAACTGGTTTGAAAAGCTAAGAGAATCTTACTCTGGCATTTTGTTTCTTATAAGACTAAGTTGATGCCTTCACCTTTAGAGCCATTGCCACCTCTTAACAGAAATTCCTGATGATCTTCAAGTCTTTTGATGTTACTAAAGGCCTTCTGACAGTCAACATTCAAATACTGACACACTAAATGCAGCCTTGTGTTTATGATTCAGAGCACAGATTTAGCCTAAAGAGGCTGCAGTAGCTTTGCAGATGTGATAACACACATGAGGACTTTTGAATGCCTCCTAAAGTGTCATCTGGCTAAAAGTGTAGGAACCTGCCTGCCCTGAGGGTCCTGGCTATAGGAATCATGCCTCATGTCAGGCCGGCACAACCTATGGTCCACAGGCATGCCAAAGGATTTCAGCAGCCAATGAAAAATGTAGAGGAAAACATCTTCTACATTTTTCATGGGCTGCCTGAAGACCTTTGGCATCCCACAAGTGGCCCATGGCTGCAGGTTGTGAAGGACTACCTCATGTACATGAATTCTATTTCTCATTGATGTTTTTATGTGGAAATTTTTTATTTTGCTTGTGTATTACAGAGTTTAAAAAAGGATTTGTAAAATCAAATGGCAAAAGAAGGGGAAAATAGGATGGGAAATATTAGGATTTGTACATATAGGTTTAGGAGGATTTAAAAGTTAGGAAAACATTGTTAGCTTGAGAAGGAAAATTGCTCAGGCTCATTCCCCTTCCCATCTCCCTGCCTTCAATCTGAAATCACCCCCAGAAGAGTTGATATTTGAGGTGAAGAGTTCTCCATTATTTTGTTGTTATTTTTTTTGTTGGAGGATTGATGAACTGAAGAATTATATATATATATATATATATATAGTTAAGGTTTTGTGTGTAGTGAGGTACTGGTCTTTTTTTTATATTTAAATTGTGAAAATAAGAAACAAGGTGGTATAGTGAAAGAATGTTGGAGTTGGATTTAGAAAGACCTGAATTCAAATCCTGCCTCAGATAACTTCTTTACTACCTGACCCTGGGCAAGTCACTAAATAATAATAATAGCTAACATTTGTAGTACTTCCTTAGCCTTAGTTTCCTATAAAATGAGGATAACCATAGTCCCTACCTTACTGGCTTGTCCAGAGAAAATGTATATATGGCACTTTGCAAACCTTAAGCCATATAAATGCCAGCTATTATAATTTTAAAGTGTTACTTACATAAACCAAAGCCTAAATGAGTTGTGGTTGAGTGTAGCTCTCAGAGTGTGTGCATCTCCCTGAGGAAGCAGCATAGTCTGGTGAAACCATGAGATAAAATACTGGGTTAAGGGAAATGAGAAAGTGGTCCCAAAATAAATTTAATATCTTACTTCAGTGTTTTTTTAGATTTTCATGGGAGTATTTGGGGAAAATTCTAAAGATAGGCCTCTATAGCCCGATCAAAATGGAAAAATTAAACTAATTATCTAAATGAATGATAATATATTAATACAGCGTAAAGATACGATAGAGTTGGAATTGCATTGTTATCTGTCTTCCTTATTCCTATGGCTATGGGGGTTATAAGTCTGCTGGTTCCAACTCTGACATGAAGCTCCATGGATACCTTTGTTTTTGTGGACAAAGGACTGAGTTTTAGGAAAATCTGTCTGTTGTAGCTTTCTTCGTATATGATATATAGTCCCTCTCTGCTTTTATTTTCATTACTCTGTATGAAGAAACAATTTATCCATATTCCATTTGCCCCTTCCTTTTTCATACATATTACCATACATATTCCATATATATATATTTTTCCTAAAGATATATGTTTGGTTTCTTCAAGATAATAAAATTGCAGCTATTCAAAATGACATTAAGAATATACTGGGGGTCGCTAGGTGGCACAGTGAATAGAGCACCAGCCCTGGAGTCAGGAGGACCTGATTTCAAATCTGGCCTCAGACACTTAACACAAAGTTAGCCATGTGACCTTGGTCAAGTCACTTAACACCAATTGCCCTACCTTCCCCCCTCTAAAAAGCAAAAAAAAAAAATTCTTACAAGAAAGCATTATTAAAAAAAGAGTATAATGGATAAAATTTAAATAACATGCTCTCCCTGTTTCATTTCTTTTTAAGTGTAATTTTAGATATTACAATGTTAGACAAGAAGGAAAGAATTACATATATGTAGAACTTTTACAACTTTAAAAGTGTTCTCCTACCTCTTCTGTAAGATAGCTAGTGTAGGTAGTGTTCTCCCTTGTTTTACAAATAAGCAACCTGAGATTCAGAGAGGCTGAGTGACTTGTCAGTGACCACACAGTAAGTAAATGTCAGAGCTGAGATATGAACCCAAGTAGCCTGACTCCCAAGTCCAGCATTCCATCCTCCACACTATCTACTCTTAAGGATGGTATTTTCTTAGCCTTTGTGGCTACAGAAGAACATTTTTTTTTCTGTGAGTTAATGGTAAGGATGTTACACAAAGGACTCAGTTTCTATCTGTATAATAGTACAGTATATTTGAGGAGATCTTGAAATACAGTATTCTGAAGGCAAAAGAGATAATCTTAGAACCAAATATAACAACCCTGCAAAATGGATTGTATTCCTACAGGGAAAAAAAGGAACTTAATGGAAGAAAAATATAGCTCAGTTGTGCAGTGGATTAAGTGCTTGGCCTGGAGTCAGGAGGACATGCATTCAAATATGGCTTCAGACACTTAACTGATTGTGTGACTCTGGGCAAGTCACTTAACCCTATTTGTCTAAGTTCCTCACCTGTAAAATGAGCTGCAAAAGGAAATGGCAATGACCAGAAAACCCCCAGTGGGGTCACGGAGAGTCAGATATGACCAAAACAACTCAACAACAACAAATGGAAGAATTGAAAACTTCTGATGAAAATATCTAATCTAATCGGATCTCATACAATTCAGTATAATATAATATAATATAATTACCATGTAATAACTCTCTAGATGTAGACTTAAATGTATTATTTCATACACATACTACTTGTTCCCTCTTAATTTGAAGGGCTAGAGAAAGTAAGGAAGAGGATGGAAAAAAAAGAGATGACAATTTTATTTCTAGCCAAGAGGGTTGCTTAAAGGTGAGTCTGACCACCCAGCTTTTCTTTACTCACTTCATCAAAAATCTGAAAGTTGCAGCAGATAGAATAATAATCAAAAAATTTAATGAGAAACTGCAATAAGTGATTTTTTTCCTTCTCAGAACTGAACAATAATTCAACCAAAAGGTCTTAGGCAATAGGAAAGGGAGCGGGGCTGGCTGCAAATCCAGCAGGAGTTTAGGTAAACAAGCTTCCTGCCTCTCTGAGTAACTAGAGATGAACTAAAAATATGTGTAACCTTCAAAGTTCTATATCCACAGGCAGCAAAAATAGAAAGCCCCCTGAGAAAGTATCCAGAAAGGAAGAAAGCCCTAAATTGGGCTCAATGAAACCAAATGGAGTAGCAGTTATGAAAGTAGTATGGCATTTCTCACACTGGGAACTCCCAGTCCCAGGAACTGTGGGATCTCTAGTTGTTTGTCTTGAGATGCCATAGGAAACCCTGAAGATTCAATGCTTTGAGCTTTAAAGATCCAGGAGAACCTAACTCTAAGAAGTCATTGCAGGAAGCCAAGGTCAAAACCAAGGAGATCCAACTACCCTACCCAAAACAGCAACAGTGCTTGGAAGCCAGCTCTGGCACAAAGCTCCAATTTAGGAATTAAAACTACAGAGATAAGCAAATCAATGAAAATTCAATCTGCATAAAAATTTTAGATCTAGAGATCCTTCAAAAGAAGGAGGAAGTAGATGACAGAGTAGAAATAGTACTTACCCAGTGCTCCTGCCCACACCACTTCCAAAACATAGAAAAGGGGACTCTAAACAACCTCTGGAGCTCCAGAATCCACAAAATGACACAGGGAAGATAACCTCCTGCTGAGGACAGCCCAGCAGGGAGTGGCTAGCACAGTGCTCTGGGAGGTAAGCCCAGGCCTGCCTGAGTTGTAGGTTTTAGCCCCAGGGTGGCCAGACCAGCAGCCTGCTGGAGGGACCCCAGAACACCAGCAGCTGTGGCGTTTCCAGACCTACCAACACATAGATGCTAGGACACAGTGAGAGGTCAGTGTAGTATGGTCTTTGGGACTGGTTGGGAGAGCATGTTGGCCTCTTTCTCTGGGGGTGAGAAGCCACTGAGTAGATGCGGTGCAGCCACCATGTTGCAGCTTCAGTTCCTGGCCTGTGGACTGTAGGGGGGCCTGCAATTAGTCCAGGGGAGGGGGATAATCACTCTTGCTTTAACCTTCTCAGATCTAGATTGTGGTCTGGAGTGGATGCCTTGGAGTGTGTGACCAGCTTGCCAGAGTGTGTGGGGGCTTCAGAGAGGTCACCCAAATAATACCTCTGGTAGCTGAGAAAACCCCAGTGTTTAGGAAGGAAGCTCCCCTGGCTGGTGGCAGAGTCCTACTGTGGCAACAAGCCCAAAAGTCAAGTAATTGAGTGGCAACATGCCTAGGCAAAGGAAACAAAACAAACAGAAAAATGCAACATTAGACTCCTATTTTGGGGGCAAAGTGGACCAAAGCATAGAACAGGAGGAGGATTGGGGAGTCAGAAATCCTGCACCAAAAGTCCCAAATGAAAATATGTGCAGTTTACAGGCCATAGAGGACCTTACGAAGGATTTTAAAAATCAAATAAGAGAAGTGTAGGAAAAATTGGGAAGAGAAATGAGAAAGTTGCAAGAAAAGTATGAAATGAGAGTCAACTGCCTGGCTGAGGAAAAAAACACCTTAAAAAATAGACTAACTCAAATGGCAAAAGAGGCTCAAAAAGGCAATGAGGAGAAGAATGCCTTAAAAAGCCTAATTTGCTAAATGGAAAAAGAATCTCAAAAGCTCACTGAGGAGATCCATTCCTTCAGAGTTAGACTGGATCAAATGGAAGCTAGTGACTTTATGAGAAATCAAGATTCTGTTAAGCAGATCCAAACAAATGAAAGAATAGAAGGCAATATGAAATATCTAATGGGAAAAACCACTGACGTGGAAAATAGATCCAGGAGAGATAATTTAAAAATTATTGGACTACCTGAAAGCCATGATCAAAGAAAGAACCCAGAAATCATCCTTCAAGAAATTCTTCAGGAAAATTGCGCTGATGTTTTAGAACCAGAGGGCAAAATAGAGATTGAAAGAATCCACCAATCACCTCCTGAAAAAGATCCCAAAAAGAAAACTCCTAGGAATATTGTAACCAGGTTCCAGAATTCCCAGATCAAGGAGAAAATATCACAAGCAGCCAGGAAGAAACAATTTCAATACTGTGAAAACAAAATCAGGATAGCACAGGATCTGGCAGCTCCTACACTGAGTGATCGAAGGGCTTGGAATATGATATTCCAGAGGGCAAAGGAGCTGGGATTAAAACCAAGAATCACCTACCCAGCAAAACTGAGTATCATGGTTCAGGGGAAAATATGGTCATTCAGTGGAATAGAGGACTTTCAAGCATTCTTGATGAAAAAACCAGAGTTGAATAGAAAATTTGACATTCAGATACAAGAAGCAAGAGAAGCTTGAGAAGGTAAACATGGAAAAGAAATCAAAAGAAACTTATCAAAGTTGAACTATTTACATTCCTACAGGGAAAAACAATAACTGTACCTGTTGAAACATTTCTCAGTATGAAAATAGTTGAAGAAGGGTATATGGGCATATGCATACATATGTGAATGTGTGTATATATGTGTACAGGTATACATAGTTAGAGGGCACAGGTCGAATTTAATAGGAAGGGATGATACTTAAAACGTGAAATCAAGAGGTGAGAGAGGGGTATAACAAGAGGAGATGGGGAGAGACAGTATGGGGTGGACTACCTCATATAGAAGAGGCAAGGGAAAATGGTTACAAGGGAGGGGAAGAACAGGAAGGCAAAAAGGCAAAATCTTGTTCTCATTGAATTTGGCTTAGGGAGAGGATATCTCATCCTACAGGAGAGTAGGGGGGAAGGGGATGAGAAGGGGGTATAATGGAAGGGAGAGCAGACTGCGGGGGGAGGGAAGTTGGAAGCACCTACTTTTGAAAAGGGACAGGATCAAAGTAGAGAATAGACCAAGTGGGAGGTGGGATAGAAGGGAGAGAAATATAGTCAGTCTTTTACAATATGTCTACTATGGTAATGTTTTGAATAGCCACACATGTACAACATATACTGAATTGCTTGTCTTCCCAGTAAGGGTGGATGATAAGGGAGGAAGGGAATGAATCTAGAAATTGAAGTTTTAAAATGAAATGTTTTTTTAAAATATATAAATACTATTATTAATACTATTTTACATATAATTGGGAAATAAGATATACAGGCATTGGGGCACTGAGATTCACCTTGCCCTACAGGAAATGCCAAAGGGGGTATGGGAGAAGATATGGGAGAGAGCAGATTGGATGAGGGGATATCCTGTGGGACTGCTATTCTGGGGTGGTGGGTGGGGAAAAAATTGTAATTCAAAATCTGGCGGAAATGAATGATGTAAACCAGGAGTTAATAAAGCATTTGAGAAAAAAAAAGGAGCAAGTAATGCTGGAATAACCATAAGATCAGAACCAAAGGGGTGGGGTGGGGGGAAATATGCTTTCCATAAGGACCACGTAAATAAAAATAAATACTTTAGAAGAAATGAAGATATAAAAATTAAATAAAGATTCTGAAGGAAAGAAAATTAGAAGGAAAATAAAGAGCTTAAAAGAGAAAATAGTAACTATTACTCAAGTTACCAGTTCCTTGAAAACTAGGATATGCCAAACATACATCAGTGACTCTCTGAGATAGCAAAGAATATTACAGCACAATGAAAAGATTGAAAAAATTTTAAATGTCAGATATTTGACATTAAAGAAAACCTCAGCTACATAGGTCAAAAGAGACTAAGAGTCATCAGGCTCCCAAAAACCACGGTTTGTTTTGTTTTTAAACTTAAGTACAATATATTTCAAGAATTGAAAACTTAATGGAATTAGAGGGAAAAGTAAAAATAGAAAAGCATTCACCAATCACCTCCTGATATACCTCACAAGGATTAGCTCTGTGAGTACAGCAGCCAAAATCCATAGCACCCATGTCAAAGAAAAAAAAATGTGATAATCATGGGGGTGGGGGGTGGAGAACAGTTCAAATACCAAGGAAGCACAGTTAGGACCACACAAGACCTAGCAGCTTATGCCCCAAATGAGAGAAGACTTTGAAATACAATACAGACCGTTCTCTTTCTACCTTAATTTGCTTTACACAAATTCTACTTTATGTAAATAATTCTGGAAGAAATCTGTATTCTAAAGAAATATCTATACCTGTACTATAGTGAGCTCTGTCTCTTCTCCTGTTCCTTGGGTCAGTGCTTGATGTCCTCTTTTTTCCCCCACTCTAACCCTTCCCAAAAACCCTCCACGTGAAAGCAGAAGGGATGAGTGAGAGAAGCTGCTGCTGCTGCTGCTAGATCGGGGAATTGGCTTGAGATGACTGGCACAAAGGTAGAAGACCTTTTCCCCACTTGGCCCACTCACCTTTGTGTCTGGCCCCTGTGTGTTGGTCTTCATTTGGGGACTGTGTGTCAGTCCTTAGCTCCCACTTGTTACCTGTCTTTTCCTGTTTGTGTCAGTGGCTGGCCCTAGCTCCATGTGTTTCTCCTCCTGGCCTCACTTCTCTGTTCCCAAATCCCATGTGTCCTTGAAATGTGTGCTGGCTTCTTCCCTCCATGAGCGAGTGTGCTGCTTTTCCTCACTTCTCTCCCTCCCTCCCTCCGGTCCTGACATCTGCTGGAAAATTTGTGTTACATAAAAGTCACTTTCTGTAAAATTCTGTGGAACCATCCACTTACATAAAATAAGAACTGTCTGTAATATTATCCCAGAAGACCCTGAACCACAAAAAGTTTGAGTAGCTTTCCTGGGGGTTATACAGTTAGTAAGCTATAGAGTCAGGACTGAGACCCAGGTTTTTTGACTTAATGTTTGAGGTTTTTTCTAATACAAGTTATTTTTCTTATCCAGACATTCCGTATCTTCTCTTCAAATTGAGAGGGTTAAACTAGATTACTGTAGCAGCAAGCACCCCAATATCCCCAGGGTGACTGCCAACACAGGTTCTTAGATCTGCTTTTCAAAAGGAAAGCAACTCAAAATGGGTTAACAAGCTTACTTTAATCAAACAAACACACATTACCTAGTTCAGGGGAAAAGGTCAGCACCCCAAACTTCAGAGTTACAGAACTTACAAATCAAACAGACAGGCTTCCAAACTGTCCCAACATTACATGCATCAATACCAAATCACAGTTACCAGAGAGGGAAGCATCAACATCTGGGTTTTCAAAGCCGGGGGGCTCTCAACAACGGCTTCCCAGAGTCTCATCTGGTCAAATCACAAAACACTTCTCAAAGTGAGCCCCAAAGCAAAGCCCCTCATTAGGGTTTATATAGCCTTCTCTTGGCCCAGAGAATGTAACAACCTTCTGGACCCACTGCCCAATCACAAAGTATCAAGGTGTGGGCTTTCCTGAAAAACAAGCCTCCCACCACAGGCTCCAGGTGCACTTAAGCTAGGGGCAGGGAAGATCTTTAAATCTGCATTTCCATTACAATTACGGGTTACTGAAGAGGAGGGCATGTCTATAGACAGATGTTAGGGAATCTGTGGTGAGGTCTGTATCTACTAGGCTTTCCCTTTACCACTTGGAACATGAGTTAAGCTAGTTTTTCCCTAAAAGGTAACAAAGCTAATATTTGATTGGCCTAGAAGTGACAGGGGTCCTTTCTTGATGAAGCCTCCTGGTAGCATATAGCCATGTTGACTTCCTGACAACCTAAGGGCATAAAAAGACCCATCCACATGAGGTTAGGATCCTTCAGACTTGACAGAGTTTCAATCAGATTAACACATCAGGTGACCAAATGCTTTTCCATATGAAGGAGGCTAAGTAGTGTGTCCTTACTGAATATTATTTCTATTTTAAGGCTGAGTCTTTTAAAAAAAACTGTCCAGTGATATATGACTGCCTCATTTTATCCTAACTTGATCTTGAACAGGACATCAGCCTGAGTCAAGCAAGTCTCTAATAGGGTCTGTAAACTTGAATGGGAAAAACAGTGCATCTTATTTACACTTATTTTTAACTAAAATTTAGCATTTCTGTCACTTACTTAAAACTTTATTCTGAGGAAGTGTTCATAGACTTTACCAGGTTATTGTAAAGGTAGGTCTGTGACACACACAAAGGTTAAGAATTTTGGACTAGATGGTCTGTAAGGTATTTTCCAGCCTTAACATTCAATAATTCTCTAGGATTCTTAGGATCATAAATATTGACAAGCATTAGAAAATGATAAGCAATGATTTTTTATAAAAATTTGAAAAATAACACAAGTACACTGACACTTTGTATCAGCTCCACGTCTTTCCAGCTTCTTCTGAAACCATCTTGCTCTTCATTTCTTGTAACACAATAAAGTTCCATTACAAGCATATACTACAACTTATTCAGCCATTCCCCAGTTGATGGACATCCCCTCAATTTCCAATTCTTTGCCATCACAGAAAGAGGCGCTACAAATATTTTTGTACAAATAGGTCCTTTTCCCTTTAAAAAAAATCTCTTTGGGATGCAGACCTAGTAATAGTATTGCTGGATCAAAGGGTATGCCCGGTTTTAGAATTCTATAGATCTGAATTGCTTTCCAAATGATTGAATCACTTTACAACTTCACCAGCAGTGTATTACTGTTCTAATTTTCCCCCATCACCTCCAGCAGTTATAATTTTCTTTTTCTGTTATATCAACCAATCTGATAGGTCGTGAAGTAGTACCTCAGATTTGTTTTAATTTGCATTTCTCTGACCAGTATTGATTTAGAGCATTTTTATATGACTGTGGATAACTTTTATTTCTTCTTTTGAAAACTATCTGTTCATATCTTTTGACCACTTAGTTGAGGATTCATATAAATTTGACTCAGTTCTCTATATATTTGAGAAAACAGAAAAAAAAAAAACTCTATAAATCAGAGACAGTTGATGTAAAAAAAAAATTTCCCCAGCTTCCTGCTTTCCTTCTATTCTTGGTTTTGTCTGTGCAAAAAAACCTCTTCCCCTATCCATAGATTTGACAAGCAAACTATTCTACACTCACCTAATTTGCCCATTATGTTACCCTTTATGTTTGAATCACATACTTATTTTTACCTTTTCTTGGTATATGGTATGGAGATACTAGTCTATACTGTTTTCCAGTTTCCCAGCATTTTTTTCAAATAGTGAGTTCCTATCCCAAAAGGTTGTATCTTTGGGTTTATCAAACAGTAGGTTACTATGATCATTTACTACTGTGTCTTATCTACTTAATCTGTCCCACAGATCCATCATTCTGTTTCTTAACCAGTACCAGATTGTTTTGATGATTACTGCTTTATAATACAGTATTGATGATGGTGAGACCACCTTCCTTCATGTTTTTTTCCCATGAAATCCCTTGAATTATTGGTCTTTTGTTCTTCTAGATTAATTTTGTGGGTTTTTTCTAGCTCAAATAATTTTTTGGTAGTTTAATTAGTATGGCACTGAATAAGTAAATTTATTTAGGTAGAATTGTTATTTTTATTATATTGGCTCAGCCTGCTCATGGGCAATTGATATTTTCTAGTTGTTTAGATCTGACTTTATTTGTGGGATTAATATTTTGTAATTCTATTCATATAGTTTTGGGGTTTGTCATGGCAGGTAGACTCCAAAGTATTATTATGTACTGTTATTTTAAATAGAATTTCTCTTTCTAGCTCTTACTGTTGGAATTTGTTGGTAATAAATATATCCTGAAATTTAGGTAAAGTTTTTAATGATTTCACTTAGTTTTTTAGTTGATTCTCTAGGATACTCCAAGTTTACCATCATATCATCTGTAAAGATAATATCTTTGTATCCTCATTGTTCATTCTAATTCCTTCAGTTTCTTTTTCTTCTCCTAATAGCTAGCATTTCTAAGTATAATATTGAATAATTGTGGTCATAATGGGCATCCTTGCCTCACTTCACTCCTGATCTTACTGGGAAGACTTCTAGCTTATCCCCATTACAGATAATGCTTATTGATGGTTTTGGATAGGTACTACTTATCATTTTTAAGGAAAACTTAATTTATCCCTATGCTCTCTGGTGTTTTTTATGAGGAATGAGTATTGTATTTTATCAAAAACTTTTTCTGCATCTGTTAATACAATCATATGATTTGTTTTTGTTATTGATATGTCTGATTATACTGATAGTTTTCTTAATATTGAATCAGCCCTGAATTCCTGGTATAAATCCTACCTACTCATAGTGTATGATTGTGGAGCCAATGCAATATTTACAGCACCCATGATCATGAGAGACTATCACTATAAATATTACATGATTTTTAATCACAAAATATGCCAAAGTCTCCAGATAGATGATAGAACTGAAGGATTTATTTAGACATCAGAAAATCAAATCCCAAAACCAATAAGCTGATTCCATCATAGTACCAAAGATATTTAGAAGCCATAATAATGCAGAGAGCCTCAGAATCCTTTAGCTTTCCCACAAACCAATACACCTTCGCACAAACCAATATGAGGTCAATATTTACTCAGAAACCTCTCTGTCTCCTTAATGAGCCCCCTCTCTTTCCCGAAATGTTTAGCTAGCTCTGAACCAGCTTCCTATGGGCTCTGCTTCCCTTCAGCAGAACTCCTCCCACCACAGGCTCCATGTGACTACATTCAGTCTATCAGAGGGCATAGTTTATGTTCACAACAGGGAAGCTTCCTATGGGCTCTGCTGCAGCCTAAAGCAAATTCCCTCCACCACAGGCTTCATGTGATTATATTCAGCCTATTAGGGAGTGGAGTTTACTTTCACAGCAGGGGAGGTCTTCAAACTCCCCCCTAGGTCCTTAAGGGGCAGGGAAGATCTTCAAATTTCCATTCCCATTACAACGATGCTTGTGATATTTTGCTTTAATCTCCTTGTGCTAGTATTTTATTTAAAATTTTTACATCAATATTCATTAGGGCAATTAGTCTACAGTTTCCTTTCTCTCTTTTGGCTCTTTATAGTTTAGGTATCAGCATTATATTTGCATTGTAAAAGGAATTTGGCAGGATTCCTTTGCCTCTTTTTCCAAGTAGTTTATATAGCATCTGAATTAATTGTTTTTTAAATGTTTGTAGGATTCACTTGTGAATCCATCTGTCTTTGGGGATTTTTTTTTATGGAGTTCACTGGTAGCTTGTTAAATTTCTTTTTTTCCTGAGGTGATGTTATTTAAGTGTTCCATTTCTTCTTTTGTTAATCTGGGTGGTTTATATTTTTATAAACATTCATTTCACTTAGAATAACAGATTATTAGTATGTAATTGTGCTAAATAGCTTCTAATAATTTCTTTAATTTCCTCTTCATTGATGGTGAATTGACCCTTTTCATTTTTGATACTGCTAATTTGGTTTTCTTCTTTCTTAATCATATGAACCAATGGTTTATTTTAGTTGGCTTTTTTTCATAAAACCGGCTTCTAGTTTTATTTATTTGCTCAATGGTTTTTCTTACTTTTAATTTTGTTACTCCTTTAATTTTCAGGATTTCTAATTTGGTATTTAATTGAGGATTTAAAAGTTGTTCTCTTTCTAGTTTTTTTAGTTGCATGCCCAATTCATTTATCTGCTCTTTCTCTATTTTATTAATGTAAGAGTTTAGAGATATAACTTTTCCCTTAAGTATTGCTTTGAGTGCATCCCATTAAATTTGATATGTTGTCGCATTGTTGTCATCTCTTTAATGAAATTATTGATTGTTTCTGATTCATTCTTTGACCCACTTATTCTTTAGGATTAGATTATTTAGTGTCCAATTCATTTTTAATCTGCTTCCATAGTCCTTTATTGAATGTAATTTTTATTGCATTATGATCTGAAAAGGATGCCTTTAAATTTCCTGCTTTTCTGCATTTGATTGAGAGGTCTTTATACTATGTACTACTAGAAAAAGGTAGTATCATTTCTATTTCTGTTTAGTTTTTTTCTAGAGGTCTTTCTTATCTAGCTTTTCTAAAATTATATTTAACTCCTTAACTTATTTCTTGTTTTTTGTTAGATTTATCTAATTCTGAAAGTGCAAAGTTGAGGTCCCCATGATATAATACAGTTTTACTCACCATTTCCTCCTTTAACTCATTTAATTTTAAAAATATGGATGCTATACAATTTGGTGCATATATGTTTAGTATTGATATTATTTCACTGTCTATGGTATCTTTTAGCAAGATATAGTTTTCTTCCTTGTCTCTTTTAATTATATCTAATTTTTGGTTTTGCTCTTTTTGACATCATGATTGCTACTTCTGCTTTTTTTTACTTCAGTTGAAGCATAATAGATTCTGCTCCCCTTATTTTTACTCTGTGTGTATCTCTTCTTCAGATATGTTTCTTCTAAACAATATATTGTAGGATTCTGTTTTTTAATCTCCTTTGCTATCTGCTTCCATTTTATATGTTTGTCCTATTCACATGTACAGTTCTGATTACTAACTGCATGTCCCTCTATCCTGTTTTTCCCCTATTTATCCTTCTCTCTCTTTCTTCTTTCACTTTGTTTCTCCTCATTAGGATTTTGCTTCTGACCACCACCCCCCTTTCCCTGTACCATAATAGCTCTTTCATGCCTCTTCATGTGAGATCATTTACCCCATTCTGTTTCTTACTTCCCAGTTCTCCCATTGCAATCCTCTTTCTTTTTCGGATACCATCCTGTCATTATGTAAAGCCACACATGAGCAGCTTTCCAGAGAACTGCTGTGAACAGCTTGCAAGGTTCTGATTACATAGTATAATGAACTCTCTATTTATTCAATAACAAATCAGAGCAAAACATTCATAGAAAATCAAAATACGGCATTCACAATCTTACAACTTATCTTAGAAAATCAAAATATAGCATTCACCATGTCACAACTCAGCAACTTATCACTAAAATGGTTTTCACCAAAGTGGTCACATAGTTTTCAACAAAGTGCATTCATTTAGTCAATCACAAAATCCTTGATTTAATCACAAAGTACAAAAGTCAAAGTTCTCCACCCCTGGGTCACAGTAAATCATAATCTTCTGAGTCAGTACATAGTATCCAAGTAAAGTCTTCTTTCAGCTTGACTTGAGGCTGGCTCTCAGCTTCCATGGTTCCTCTTCCATGGTCCCAGCTCCAACTGTCACCTGTTTTCAAAGGCAGGCAGCTCCCAGTCCCTTGTTCCTTGTCCAGCTCCTTGTCCAGTTATTCATCCAATTCCTGTTCCATATTGAAGTTCACAGTGTCCAGTCCACCTCAAGTCCTTCACAGTTCCTGTTTCTGGGGATACAAAGCTTGACAGAGCCACAATAATACTCATGCACATTGCCAGCACCACCATCAATTCACTATCTTCCTGTCAAATCAACTCAGACCCACCAACAAGGTCTGAGAACTCAACACAAATCATCAACACAGAAATCAACACAGATTCACAAACAAGGTCCAAGAGGTTAGCAAAAATCATCAGTAAAGTCCAAGGACCTCTTGAACCCTCCTTGAGGACTTCTGCAACCAGAAAATCCTCTTTCAGGGCTTCCAGTAAGGTCCCAGGACTTCTGTACAAAGTATCACAAATAAACATCAACACAGACAGAGCAGACAAACAGAGTGCTGGGATACCATAAGTTTTCTCCTTCTTGACTCTGCCCCCACAAGAGTCCTCTTCTCAGTTCTGCTGTCTCTAGCCTGGGCCTCTCCTTATATATGGTCATTAGCTCCTCACCTTTCTGTTGCAGGAGTTCATGAGTTCTAGAGTTTACAAACTGTGGGGTTCACATGTTCTGTTTCTTAACAGGCTTGATACAAGGCTCAAAAGAAACTTGAACTGAAACAAGGTGTTAATTCAATAGCTGAAACAAGGTATGAATTACTTCTGTGCTTGCCATTACCATTGTCAGCTTATACCTGTGCCCTCTGTCTGTGAACATGTCTTCTAATTGCCCTAATAATGATAAAGTTCTTAAGATTTATAAGTATCATCTTCCCATGTAGGAATGTAAACAGTTTACTTTATTGAATCCCTTATGTTTTCTCTTTTCTGTTTTTCTCTGTGCTTCTCTTGAGTCTTTTACTTGAAAATCAAATGTTTATTCAGCTCCCATCTTTTCACCTGAAATGCTTTTTGAAAGCCCTCTATTTCATTGAACATCTGTTTTGTCCCCTGAAGGATTATACTCAGTTTTGCTGGTGAGGTGAATCTTGGTTGTAGTCCTACTTCCTTTCTTTGCCTTTCAGAATATCATTTGCCAACCCCTCCTTCAATCCTTTAATATAGAGACTGCTAAATCTCCATGTAATCCTGACTGTAGCTTCATATTTGAATTATTTCTTTCTGCAGTATTTTCTCCTTGACCTGAGAGTTCTGGAATTTGACCATAATATTCCTGGGAGTTATAATTTTGAAATCTCTCTCAATAGGTAATCAGTAGATTCAGTTTATCTTTTACCATTTGATTCTAGGATATCAGGGCAGTTTTTCTTGATAATTTCTTGAAATATGATGTTTTAGCTCTTTTTTTCCTTTTGATCATGACTTTCAGGTTGTCCCATATTTCTTAAATTATCTCTTTAGATCTGTATTCCAGGTCAGTTGTTTTTACAATGAGATAATTAGTATTTTCTTCTTTTTTTCATTTTTAAATTTTTATTGTTTCTCGATGTCTCATAAAGTCATTAGTTTCTACTTGCCCACTTTCTGATTTTTAAGGAGTTATTTTCTTCAGTGAGCTTTTGTATCTCCTTTTCCATTTGGCCAATTCAACTTATTAAGGAGTGGTTTTGTTTTGTGAATTTTTGTACATCTTTTTCAGATTGTTTTTTTTTTTGCTTCCTTTGACAAACTGTTGACTCTTATTTTGTTATTCTTTTGCATTATTTATATTTCTTTTCACACTTTTTCTTCTACCTCTCTTATTTAATTTTAAATATTATATGAGCTCTTCCAGTGTTTTTTGGACCTGATATCAATTCACATTTTTTGATGCTTTGCATGTAGCAATTTTAACATTATTGTCCTCTTCAGAGTTTGTGTTTTGAACTTCCCTGTCACCATAGGAACTTTCTGTGTTCCTGTTCTTTTTTGTTTGTTTTTGTTAATTTTCCTAGGCTATTTCATGATTTTTAACTTTACATTAAAGTTGGGCTTTGCTCCTGGGGAGGAGGGGGCACTCTCCCAAGCTTCTTGTAGCACGGGCAGAGGCATGGTGCTGCTATCCTGTGCCTTTGGTGTAGGGCCTTACTCTTGTCCTGTGCTGGGGGTGGGGGACCTTACTGATGGCCTGTCCTGTGGCTTGGGGCCTTGCTGCTGGCTTGCTAGGACACAGACTGCCACACACTTGCCAACATGCTACCTATGCTGGATAGTGCTCCCCTTTTAGTCCAGTGAGATAGATATTTCCTGCTGACCTTCTGAGTTGTTTTGGGCTAGAAACTTGTTTTACCCCATCCTTTTGTTGGTTCTCCTGCCCCAGAAATCATTTTCACGTGTTATCCTATTGTCCTTTGAAGGAGAATTCTTGCCATATTTGCTGTCTTGCCTCCACACCTCTTTATGCTCCATGTTTTTGCCTTACTGTGAGCATTCATCCAATCAGTTAGCTATGATAGCACAAGGAGATGCTTAATTCATTCAAATGCTTTGAAATAACAATAATGACAGAACATTAAACAAGTTAAAATCACCCTAAGGCAGCAGATACAGAATCCATAGATGTTCATGATAGGATAATCAGTTTAGGTATTTAGACATGACAAAAAGTTTGGGGTGGCCAGAAACCACAGTATCACTTTTCACACTGAAATATGGGCAATAATTCACCCTGTTATTTCAAAATAAATAAATTTTATAATCCAGGCCGAATAATAAAAAGTGATTTTCCAGTTCTTATGATGCATCAGATGTATCGGTATTTTCATCTCAACCAGAATAGGTAGGTTGAGTATTCACAACTCCAAACACTTTGAGAAAAGTCACAAATTCAGGCAATGCTTAATTTAACTGAATATTCCCATATTTGAAAATAAACAGATTTGGTGGGTTTTATCCCACTGTATGGACAAAGGACTGCATTTTTTTTTCATTTTACATCTGTATGTAAGGAGGATTTTGTTATCCTTTTTAGAGTTCAATTTCTCAGGATCCATAGCCATGGCAATCTCTAGCTTCCAGGTGTTAGATAACAACTCCTAGAATAGCCCCAAGGATTCTAGATAGCAATTCCTAAATCATAGTGACAGACAGCCCTACTGAGGCTACACAATGAGGTACAGGGGTGGCATAATTAATATTTACTATGCTTGCACAGAATGACAATATTGCTAAAGTTAACTTGTGAGCTTAATACTGACAAGATACCTTCTTTGTCTGTTGCCCTATAAAGCAACTGGGCATTGGTCAGTGAGGGGAGGGGGGGACCATGGAAACCCATAGGGGAATCTGTGTGTGCCTTGACCGACCCCCATTAAGGCTTGAGGGGATTTAACAGAGTGGACAAGCTATGCCTGTTTCAATTGACCTCACTGAGACATAGGGGTAGTTGCCCCCCGTTCTCACTGGCCCCTGCAAGAAGAGTGCTTAGGGAATGCTATAAGAGCTGGTACTCCCATTACCAGCAACCCTTTCAAAAGACTAGACTGGAATAACGCTGATTATTAACCCCTCTGAAGGTGTCTACTTCTCTGATCAGATCAAGAGTGAGCCTGTTAGAAGCTGGAGGCCCAAAACTCCAGTGCCTCCTGTGTATTATCTGTGAAACATCATTTCTGCATTTCCATGTCATATTGCTAGAACTATAAATCTTGTTTCAGTCCTGAAATTAATAACAAGTAAGAGCCATCAGGGACAATTTAATTATATTGTCATTAGATCATTTCTCCATTGCCATTTGCAGAAACCACATACCCTTTTAATCAGAAAACAAATTTTAATGGTAATGGCACTGAGGTAAAAGCTGAGGGGTTTTATTTTTTTTAATTAAACAAATGCTTTATTAACTTCTGGTTTACATCATTCATTTCCACCAGATTATGAGTTACATTTTCCCCCATTTTTCCCTACCCACCACCCCAGAATAGCAGTCCCACTAGATATCCCCTCATCCAATCTGCTCTCTCCCATATCTTCTGCCATATCCCCTTCGACTTTGCCATTAGGGCAAGGTGAATCTCTGAGCCCCAATGCCTGGATATCTTATGAAACATTTAGTTTTAAAACTTCGATTTTCAGATCCATTCCCTTCCTCCCTTGTCACCCACTCCCTCTGAGAAGATAAGCAATTCAGTATGTGTTGTACATGTATAGCTATGCAAAACATTACCATAGTAGATATATTGTAAAAGACTTTTATTTCCCTCCCACCCGTCTCATCTCCTACCTGGTCCATTCCTTACTTTGATCCTGTCCCTCTTTGATAGTGGGTACTTCCAACCTCCCCTCCCCCCAGAATGCCCTCCTCTCCATCATCTCCCCTCTCATCCCCCTTTCCCCTACTCAGGAGAGTGAGTGAGGGTAAGATATTCCATTTAGTATGTGTGTGATTCTCTCCTTGAGCCAACTTCAATGAGAATATGCTTTTGCCTTTTTGCCTTCCTGTTCTTCCCCTCCCCTGCAACTACTTCTCCTTGCCTCTTCTACATGAGATAGTTTGCCCTACCCTGTCTCTCTCCATCTCCTCTTGCCACTTTCCTCTCTCACCTCTTGGCTTCACCCCTTAAGAATCATCCCTTCCTTGGGGCAGCTAGGTGGTGCAGCGAGCAGAGCACCGGCCCCGGAGCCAGAAGGACCCGAGCTCGGATCCGGCCCCAGACACCCAACACCCAAATAAAAATCCAGCCATGTGACCCCGGGCAAGTCACCCAACCCCAATTGCCCTCCAAAAAAAAAGAATCATCCCTTCCCATCAAATTCAACCTGTGCCCTCTATCCATGTATACCTGTGAACATATGCCATGTACCCTTCTTCAATTATTTTCATAATGAGAAAGGTTTCATCAAGCACAGTTATTGTTTTTCCATGTAGGAATGTAAATAGTCCAACTTTGATAAGTTCCTTTTGATTTCTTTTCCTTGATTACCTTCTCAAGCATCTCTTGCTTCTTGTGTCTGAATGTCAAATTTTCTATTCAACTCTGGTTTTTTCCTCAAGAATGCTTGAAAGTCCTCTATTCCACTAAATGACCATATTTTCCCCTGAAACAAGATACTCAGTTTTGCTGGGTAGGTGACCCTTGGCTTCAGTCCCAGTTCTTTTGCCCTCTGGAATATCATATTCCATGCTCTTCAATCCCTCAGTGTAGAAGCTGCCAGGTCCTGGGCTATTCTGATTGTGTTTCCACAATATTGAAATTGTTTCTTCCTGGCTGCTTGTAGTATTTTCTCCTTGATCTGGGAGTTCTGGAGCCTGGCTATAATATTCGTAGGAGTTTTCTTTTTGGAATCTTTTTCAGGAGGTGATTGGTGGATTCTTTCAACCTCTATTTCCCCCACTGGGTCTAAAACATCAGGGCAATTTTCCTTGAGAATTTCTTTAAGGATGATTTCTAGGTTCTTTCTTTGATCATGACTTTCAGGTAGACCAATAATTTTTAAATTATTTCTCTTGTATCTTTTCCAGGTCAATGGTTTTTCCCATGAGATATTTCACATTGTTTTCTATTCTTTCATTTGTTTGGATCTGTTTAATAGTATCTTGATTTCTCATAAAGTCACTAGCTTCCATTTGCTCCAGTCTAACTCTGAAGAAATGAATCTCCTCAGTGAGCTTCTGATATTCTTTTTCCTTCTGGCAAATTCAGCTTTTTAAGGCATTATTCTCCTCATTGCCTTTCTGAGCCTCTTTTGCCATTTGAATTAGTCTATTTTTTAAGGTGTTATTTTCCTCAGTCAGGCTGTTGACTGTCATTTCATACTTTTCTTGCATCTTTTTCATTTCTCTTCCCAAAATTTCCCCCACTTCTCTTATCTGCTTCTTAAGGTCCTCTATGGCCTGTAGCCAGCTTTTATTTTCATTTGGGGCTTTTGGTGCAGGAGTTCTGACCTCACAGTCCTCCTCCATGCTTTGAGCCTCTTTGCCCCTAAAATAGGAGTCCAATGTTGAACTTTTCTGTTCATTTTGTTTCAATTGCCTAGGCATGTTGCCACTTAATTACTTGATTTTGGGGCTTGTTGCCACAGTAGGACTCTGCCACCAGACAGGGGAGCTTCCGCCCAAACGTGGAGTCTTCACAACTTCTGCCAGTTGGGTGACCTCTGTAAAGCCTCCACCCACTCTGGCAAATTGGATACCCACCCCAAACTTCCCCCCCAGACCACAATCCAGATCCAGGCAGTTTAAAGCAAGAGCTATTAACCCCCAGACTGATTGCTGGATCTCCCTACAGTTTGCAGACCAGGAGCTAGAGCCACTACTGACGCTGCAAAATGGCTTCTGTGCAGCAGTTTCTTCAGCAGCTTTTTGCCCCCAGGGGAGGAAGCCACGAGTTCCCCAAATACTGGTCCCAAAGCCCATAGGGCACTAACCTCTCACTTTGTCCTAGGCATATCTGTGCTGATAATTCTGGAATCACCACAATTGCTGGTGTTCTGGGGTCCCTCCAGCTGGCTGAAGGCCCGGCCACCCTGGGGCTAAAACCATGGACCTGGGCTCGGCTCTGCGCTGTTGGTTCCCAGCACACTGTGCTGCCTGCTCTCAGAACACTGTGCTGCCTGCTCTCAGAGTGTTGCGCTGGCCACTCCCTGAAGGGCTGCTGGGCTGTCCTCAGCAGGAGGTTAGCTTCTCTGTGCCGTTCTGTGGGTGCTGTGGCTCCAGAAGTTGTTCAGAGTCCCCTTTCACATTGTTTGAAATTTGTGTGGGGCAGAGCACATTGGAAAAGCTGTTTCTACTCCACCATCTTGGCTCCACCCGAGGGGTTTTCTTAAAGGACTGTAATTAATATAAATTCTCATTTTCTTTGAAAGTATTCCTTAAGAATAAGTGAATTTTTTTGCAATGCAAATAATTAGACTAGTAAGTTAACATGCCTTACTTTTTCCAATTCATACTAAAGTGAAAAAATGCCACTGATGGACTAATCATTCTGATTGGGTTCAAAACTGGGACACATTTCAGTGATCCCATCGATGTATTTTTAGCATACATAAACTAGTCTGCAAAATTCACCTGATTGTTTTAAGAGATTTCTTTTATAGCTGTTATATTGAAAGCCTTTGTTGTATTCTTACAGTTTAAGTTGCACATACTAAATCTTGATATTATACTTCCCTAATCATGGAACATATTTGTGCAATATATAGAGTGTTGGGCCTGGAGTCAGGAAGACTCATCTTCCCAAGTTCAAATCTGGCCTCGGACACTTACTAGCTACGTGACCTTGGGCAATTCATTTAACCCTATTTGCCTCAGTTTCCTCATCTGTAAAATGAACTGGAGAAGGAAATGGCGAACCACGTCAGTATCTTTGCCAAGAAGACCCCTAATGGGGTCATAAAGAGTTAGACACGATTGAAGAACAACAAAATCACTCTGAAAATTGCTTGATTATTTTTGACTTATGCTGTATATTTTTGTCATTCCTACCTGAAATTTCAAGACATTTTACTCTAAACTTATTCTTTTTTTCATTTAGATTTATTTACTACCTTTAGAAGTAGAAAAGTCCAATTTCAGTCATGTTTGAAATAACTCATTTTAAGCAAATACGTGTTGCTTTGCTTACAAAACATATATGAGTGGAATATGCAATTATCCCAACTCTGTTTCATGCCACAGAAATATTTCAGCATTATAGCATTACAGAAATAGAATGACATGCATAATGAAAGATTTCAAGATTCACCCAAGGCAATTATTTTCTTCACCTTAATGTTCTCAGCAGTAGCAAAGTATCCATTAAAAGGTAATATGAATTATGGTTGCCTAGCAACTGGAAGGCACTTGTAACAACACCAAAGAATGAAATGACTGGTTGATAAAATGAATTTTCTCTGAGCATTAGCCTGTTGAAAACTGCCTTTTCTTGTGGAACATAAAGTGCATTTATTTGTCTCATGAATTTTTTATTAGAAAATTATTTGAGTTCTAGGGACTTGAATTGTTTTGCTACAGGAATTATTTGATTTTAATGTGTTGTACTAAAATAAGTAATAAAAGACATTTTCTTCAAAGCAAAATCACCAAACAATCCTATGTGGATTTTTGAAGGAAGTTATATTTAATAAGGTATATTACTAAACTACTGATTTCTAATTAAGGATAACATTAGATAAAGTTGAAACTCAAATGCTGGACCTAAAAGTTTAAGGATAGAATAATGGACTCTTCCTCAACATATGAAAAATAGAAACATTCAGTTGTCAGTGAAAAGCAAGCAAAAAATAAGAATGTTTTCCCTCCTATACAAATTCCATTGAAAAATTAGTTCATTGACTGTCAGAGTCCCAATACATTAACCTCTACCAATCATATTCTCCCTCTCCCTTTCCCCCTCCCCACCCAGGTCAATATTGGCTTATAACCAAGTTGAGGAAATATGTACATTTCACTGTCATGTCTAAACATTTAGCTACAGTTGTTAAATTATCTGTATATTATTGATTTGCATATATATATATACATATATATATGATTTCTTTGCCATAAGAACTACATTCAGATGATGTGAATAGATCATGTCATCTGTTGCTAAATGTTCATAGAGTATTTTAAATTGTTATGTTTTATGAACATTTTTGAAATTTAAAGTGTATCATATCTAATGTTTAGGCAGACAAAAAGTGTAAACAAAAAATAATATAAGAAAACACTGTAGGGGCGGCTAGGTGGAGCAGTGAATAGAGCGTCAGCCCTGGAATCAGAAGGACCTGGCCTCAGACACTTAATGCACACACAAACAAAAACCTAGCCATGTGACCTTGGGCAAGCTACTTAACCCCACTTGCCCTCAAAAAAAAAAAAAAACACTGAAAAAATGCCTCAAGCAAAAAAAGGTATTAAAAGAAAAATTCATATGCTTGGTATTGCTTTTGATATTAGCTTACATTCATGTTCTCAGTCCATCAGAGGAGTATAAGTACCTTATTCTACTGTCTTGGCAAATGGGTAGATTTCTGTAATCTCAAATATACCATATTTATTATACTCTATGCATTATACCATCTTAAATATGTCAGGTTTTCATAGTAATTACATCACTTAAATAGCAGGGATTTTATATATATTAGAAGGTGGAAGGCAGGGCATTTGGGGTTCAGTGACTTGCCCAAAGTCACAAAGCTAGTAAGTGTTTAGTGTCTGAGGCCAGATTTGAACTCAGGTCCTCCTGACTCCAGGGCTGGTGCTCTATTCACTGTGCCACCTACCTGCCCCAAGGGATTATATTTTAATAGCTATTTTGTGTAATAGACTGTTTTTGATAACTTGCTACATGATTTATTTTTATGATAAAATAATATGCTTTTGGATCAGTAGGCCTAATGACCCCAATACCCATTTCATTAGGTGAGCAGTGGACAAAATTTCTTTGTCCGTAAATAACTATTCAATTCCAGTTAAGACATGAGCAAGTTAGCCAGTGGGGAGGAAGTAAAATGAGAGGAACTTCCTGGGATAATTTGTTTTGTCCTTTCTTTACAAGCAAAATAAACTAATACATGAACAAATATCTAATTGAATTGGATCTATGTAGAGGCAAGAAGTTCTTGAGCATTCAGAAACTTCATTTTTTTCACGCAGGAGTAGCCATTTATTTTTTACCAGAATTACCCAAATAACAGCCTCGGGACCCTATTTTACTTGACCTGTTTGGATAGCCATGCTTTGACTCTCTAGTAATGCTTCTACATGTCACTGTGCAGAATATATTATTTTGTCCAGTCCCAACATATTTGACTCACTTGTAATTTTGTCAAGGTGGACAAACTGAGAAACATAACCTATGATGTCTAAGTTTCAAACTGCTATGAGACACTTCCCAAACCCTTAGCACTTAAGCAAAAGAGATAGGATTTTTGCCTCTTGGCAACCCTGGTTCCAAAGTTGAGATTCTAGCCCACCATTGACAATTGAGGACTTACTGCCATTTCACTTCATATTTTCTTTGCTGAAGTGTGAGCCTTACTTGCAAGGTTTTGTTCTCCCAGGTACAGAAGTAGCTTCAACACTTCAAACTGGAAGTAAAGTGGGAAGTAAAGGAAGTGTAAAGTGAAAGAATTGAACATAAGGTGGGACCCCCAAGAGGAAGCAGATGCAGGAAGTGGTGTGTCTATCTAATTTTAAACTACAATTGATCATTGTCACCATCATTTGTATAAGACCAAACTTGTACCTCACTTGTCTCAAAATCAGTTCTGCTCATGGGGAGCAGTATATGCATCTTAAAGGTTTATTTTGTACAGGGGTGGCAAATATAAGGACTGGGACGTGGGAGTAGTCATAGTCACCACTGTTTTTATGAGTCTCGACTTGCCTCACTTGTCTCAAGGTCAGTTCTTTTGGGGCATGATGCAGTGGAACAAAGGCTATATGTGGAATCACAAGACTTGGGTACAAATCCTGGCTCTGTTACTTACTATCAGATAATTAATCATCAACAAGCAGTTATTAAGCATCTGCTGTGTGCCAAGTATTGTGTTGGGCGCTAAGGATACAAATACAGTAAATGAAATAATTTAAGACTGTAGACAAGTCACTTCACCTTTCAGTGACTGAATTCTTTCATCTGCAAAATGAGGGGGTTGGACAAGATGACCTCTGAAGTTCTTTCAGGTTCTGAGTCTATGATCCTTTTTCCCTGCTCCAAAACTATCATGTCCTCATCTTTATTTTTTGGGGGGGAGGGGCTGGTGCCTTAGCACTGGTCACAAATGCTTCTCCTTCAGAGACAGCCTCAATTTGTTTTCCAGGGAAGAGAGAATTTCTGTACAACATTTTTGCTTTGAGCCTGAATGCATTAGCAGCAACATTACTAGAGTTAATTATATCCTATTGGGACTAAAATGTATAATATTTCTTCCTAAGATAAAAGAAAACAACCACTTAGAAGTGAGATCCATCCTTTTAAAAAGTGTATATTAATCATCAAAATTTGAAACAGTGAAACACTACTAATCCTTTAGAAAGGTGCAAATTGAAATTCCAGAGAGAGCTTGAATGATTTAACAATAAGTTTAATTCAGCAGAATCCCAGTTGAATGTAAAACTGTTACATTCATAATAATCCTATGTAGTTATTGGGGGACCCAAATAAAAGTCTTTCTGATATTTACTTAAAACTCATAAACCTCATAGAAATAGAAGTTGTACCGTGTAACCTTGGGCAAGTTACTTAACCCCAATTGCCCTAAAGGGGCGGCTAGGTGGCGCAGTGAGTAAGAGCGCCAGCCTCGGAGTTGGGATGACCCGAGATCAGATCCGGCCTCAGAAAATGAGCACCCACACATAAATAATGACTAGCCGTGTAACCTTGAGCAAGTTACTTAACCCCAATTGCTTTAAAAAAAAAAAAGAAATAGAAGTTGTAGGTGGTATGTATTTACCATGTTATTTATATCTAAAAAAAAAACTTTTTAGTGCCAGAGGTTAAGCCCAAGAATGTTATCCGTTTTTGACTCATTATTCCCAGGCATTCTTGGTTAGGACTCAGTCATTAACTCCTCCTGCCATCTTGACAAAGCTATTAAGCTCAGACAAAATGTTTTATTTTAACTGATTATCTTTAATGAAAGAATGTGTCTTCCATTTTCCAGGACCAAAAGCTTGCCAGGTTGACAAATTTTCAAGTTATTTGTTTGTAAATGTGTGTGCAGTGAGAGTTTGGGAGTGGTGGGGTCAGAGAGAGTGAGCAAGAGGGATAATTCTTTGAAGGGAATATTTAGCCTAAGAGGACAAATAGTTTTCAATAGTCGTGAAAAATTGTATTTACAGTACAGACACAATTGTTACAGACTTACAGATGTATGTTATGTTAAAAAAAAAAGACAGCTATTTAAAATCCCAGTTCTATATCCATCTATGAAAAAGTGGAAGAATCTAACATTTTACAGTCTTGGAATGACTGTTGCTTCATGAATATTCTGACACTGACAGTTGCCAAGATCTTCAAATAAGCAACAACAAAAGGTCAAAAAGAAACAGAATATATTTCTGAATTTGGGGTGATTTTTGTCAGATAAATTTCATAAAATAATGGGTTATTGCACCTACAGCTCACATGCACTTAAAAATGTATAACTCATACACACTTGTTTGGGTCATTAAGTCACTCCCCAACCCAGGTATTCTTTTCCTCATACATTCTTTTAATAGTAACTTAGAGGCTCTACTTCTAAATCCAGAATCCTGTTGTCCAGATATGAAAGTCTTATCTTTTGAGTTAAATATTAGACCAAAAATATTTGTGCCAGGAAAACCAAAGTTAAATGACCAAGAAGCAATAACAACCACAAAACTTATACTATAGATTGTTTGATAGAACACTGTATAAATGATGATCGTAACAAGTGGGGGTGGTCTCTTTACATAGAGCAGTATAATTTCATGGTTTTTTTTCTTTCTCCTATGAATGTGAAAAAACCCACAAAACTTTGTGACCCAGAGATAAAGGTCTATGCCATTTCAGGACTTGTGGTGATAATGAGTCTTTTAGGTCATGAGTCTGTAATAATTAAAATTTAGATATACTGAGGCAAAAAGTTCTGAACATGATCAGTTTACTAGTAAAGCATGAATTTACTAATAAATAGGATCTCAGCTTCCCCAGCAAAGCTAAGACTCCAAATGATAAGGGCAATTCTCTTTTATAGTTTTGGAAGGTATAGAAATTAGGAAGGCTTAGTATCACAGATGGAAGAAAATATGATTGAATGAAAATTAGAGAATGAGAGTAGCAACAACCTCTTCCTTCCCTCCTATGACTCAGAAATGTTCACTGTTTGATTCCAGCTGCATCTGCAAGAACATAGATAGTAAACCAGACTTCTTTGGATAACAGACGACATCCTTGAAGGATAGCTTTGTGGTGTAATGATACTAAATCAGACTTCCTAGTGTCTACCTACTTCCTTCAGGGGTAACAAATTTACTTGATACAAGAATAGGACAGTGATTAATAAGCGAACTAGATTTCTAAACTTAACTCATTGCATACCAGCTGAATTTTGAACTAAGTTCAGAGACAAAACATGGCTTAGGTAGTTACAGGAAAAAATCAGTGGACTCTAAATAGGATCAATTTAAAAAAGACCGGAATCAATCAGATCATTTCAATTCTAATGGAGATAGAAATCTATAAATGTAATACAGAGTTATAGAGAAACCTCAGAAACAGCCTAATAAATGGTACAAATTAATGAAAACTATTTCTCCTGAACTCTATTCCCACATTTCCACCTCCTTACTTGACATTGTTTTCCAAATATTCCAAATGTATGTCAGTTAAATTCAACACGTTCAAAAGTAAATTCATACAGTTATTCCTTCCTTCTCCTCCTTCCATAAGCTTCTTCTGCTTGACCTCCCTCATTCTGCTAATCGCACTGCCATTCTTATGACCACCTGAGCTTGAAACCTTACCACCATCTTTGATTTTCTTCTCCCTCATTTGTATAAGCAATTGGCAGGAAATGCTTCTTTTCCATTCCCAGTGCCTCCACCTCTTACCTAGGCTACTGTCTCTGAGTTCTTCATTTTTGTTCTGGAACCTGCACACTGACTGACAGAAACATCATCTTAAAACACATAGGTCATGTCGCTTCACTACTAAAAGACTGGCAGTGTCCATTCAAAGAAGATTTCCTACCAGATGAAGTCTAGCTGTTGATCTCTACAGGTATCTCAAAACCCACATGTCCAAAACTTGAAGGGAAGGATGAAGGAGGGGAGGAAGAAAGGAAGGAAGATTTTCACTTTTGAAAACCATCTTACTATATTCTCTGGCATATGTAAGACTTTATTTCTCTAGATTTCTTCCTAGTTTTATTTTAACATTTTTATAACTCGGTATTTTCACACCACATGTTCAGTGAATGTCCAATCATCCAAGTGTGAGTTAAGTGACATTACATAAATCAGGACTCTTGAATGATGAGTTTTGAGTTTGCTAAACTGTTTATGTGGTGTTAAAGTAATAGGGTACTTTAGTCATAGTATGGTTTCCAATTTTCTGTAGGTTGCATATTTTTCTTCCTATAACTCAGAATTGAGATGTCATAGTACAGATTTAGCAATGCTAATTCAAGTGAAATTGAGACATTTGGACTTTCAAGTGTTGATCTGACAATGCTTATGGGTACTAGAGTTTCCTTCTTGAAATCTCAGTTCTGGGAACTTATAGTATTTACAGTTTTCTCTTCTGTGAGGGAAAAACGTTGTATTTCCCTAACACGTCTGAGTGATCCATTTATTCCCACAGAGACTTTTATAATATAATTGACTTGGCTCCTTAATTTTTCATATTTGTTTGTTTGAAGAATGTATTTTCACAATCCTCTGTCAGTTGTCTAAGCACTAATAAATGATTATTACAACTGCCAATCATTTGTCTTTTATCTAATCTTTTGACAGTGCCCATGTACCGTGTGCAGCCTATCATTGGTTATTTACAGGCAGGAGGAAATTCACTCCAGGCATATTTACATGTACACATGTGCATGGCTGTCTCTCACCAAGTGGTGCCTCCAGTTAACCCCAATTTTACCTCCTGACAGACATTCTGCTGCTGTAATGTAAAATAGAAAATGGCAGACTTATGAAGCGGAATTAATGAAATAGTTTTGGTTAATAGTTTTTTAAATTAATCCTCATATTACTCATTTCCACTTTGTCCTTTCCTATTAACTGATGCTTTGCTTTTGACATGAGTTGGAAGGATCTCAGCAGCATAAGTATATATGTCAGGTCTGGTCCCCTGAATTCTTTATGATGGAGTCTCTACAATCTTCAGAGTTGTGGAGATTCTATCATATTTGAAAAATCCTAACAATAGAATCCTCGTATGAAACCAAGTCACATCCTTCTGATCCTTGTATATAAACTGGGCATAGGGAATTGATGTAGAAGATTAATTTATTATTAATGTTTAGGGAAAAAATGTGACTGCTATGAATCATACACCAGAATCTCAATATAATATCACCCTTAAGGTTTATGTCATGGATTATATTGTAGATGAGATTCTGTTATAATATACATGGACTCAATAACCTCTCACATTTCTCACATCTAATTGGATATGAAATATTTGCATATGGGATATGTTACCAAGTACTATTGATTTTAGCATGGATTCTAGTGACAGCTAATAGCTGTTAGCATTTTAGGGTTTTGCAGAGGGCTTTACAAATATTACCTCATTTGATCCTTAAAACTACTCTGTAAGGCAAGTGCTGTTATTATCCTGAGTTTGCAGTTGAGGAAATGGAGGCAGATAGAAGTTAAATGACTTGCCCAGGGTCCCATTGCTAGTAAGTGACTAAAGAAAGATTTAAATTCCAGTCTTCCTAACTCCAATCCCAGTGCTCTACACTCTGTACCACCTAGCTATGCCTGATTTAGGCTCAGAATTCCTGGTTTTGAATTCTAACTCTAATACCACCTATGTGATCTTGGGTAAGTTATTTAACTTTTCTGAGCCCCAGACCTCATCAGTAAAATGAAAATATTAAACTAAAGGATTTCCCCCTCTAATTCAATGATCCTGTGGTTCTTAGAACTTTTATAGTCCAAGGGATGTTCAGATATCCAGACAGATATCAGGAGATAGTGTCATTGACTACAAAACATATCAATTATTTGTGAATCTGAATTGGAAATTACAGCACATCATAGATCAGCCCTTCATATCAGCTAACATGCATGCATAGAAGTATAAGAAAAAATATCCTTTCATATGTTACCATAGAGAAACATTTTAATGTTAAGTAATTGCAAATGTACTCTTTGAAACATGACAAGGTAAATTGGGTCTTAAGAATGCTGGATGAGAGAATGATACATTTAGAGCTAGACGGGACCTTAGAGGTGTCCAGTCTAACTCCCCTCATTAGTTGGATGATGAGGAAACTGAAGCACTGGATGATTGAGTTTTACAGGATCATGTGACTAGTAGGTATTCAGCCTAAGCGTTCCTGATTCTAAACCCAGTGCTCTTTCTCTTATGGACATGGCTCCTCCTAGCTTTTCTCTTATTTCACTAGTTTTTTCTCACATGGGCAATAATGCAGATGGTAGACATTTTTATCAAAGAATCTTAGAGATTCAAGAGCCTTGAAAACTCCCTAAAGATACTGATTGCTGAAGAATAGGACCCCAAATTTCCAGGGCAGATGGGGACCCTATTTTTAAGCACTTCAAAATCAAAGCAAACATTATTATCATGAACCATTCCAAGGTTGGGGCTTTTAGTCATGTACCTAGTCAGAAGCCTATTCTTCAAACTGGACTTTGTCCAGCACATCACAGTTTCAGGCTATATCCTCTTTGTTCCATAAAAATCAAGTAATATTTTAAAAACCCATCAAACTGCTTCAATTGCTCTGTAGGAATATAAAATTAATTGCTACAGTGATATTCTGAAGTCAACATGTTCAATTTAGAGTTACTTTATTATAGGTAGGATAGAGTGTTATATTTAGGATAGATTGTTAAATACTTCAAAGGATATTTACTGCGCATATTATTGTGTATTCAGACAGGCTTGAGAAAGGCAACAGGAACTGGAAGCCATCTTTTTTATGAAAGCTGTGCTAAAATTAAATTATCAGGGGCCACAGTGGAACATCAAAGGATAAGAGAGGGGGTGAAAATATCTTTTTGCACATTGATCATGATTTTATTTAAAAATTAGCAAACAATACCGTAGAAACAATGATATTTAAATCTCTAAAATGCTGCATCTCAGATTTAGTTGGCAAAAACCACATTTAACAATAAGCATGAAAGTTTCAGTCTTCCATGTAGAAACCAGATACTAAACTGTTAAAAAAAAAAAAAAAGATAGAGAGAGAGAGAAGCTTCATGTGGTCCGTAAAAGACCAGTTTAAAGTAGAAGATTGTAAAAATGCATAGATCTTTAATAAAAGAACTGGCTGTACAAAAGTACTCCCCTTTCACAGTATTCCTTTTTACTTCATATGCGAATTACTGGTTATGCTGTAGAATATAAGCACTAAAAGGCATCTATTTAGGGAAGAGGCAGAGAAAGGAAAAAGGAATGCATGTAAGGCAATATTTTTTAAAGTATAATAAGCATAATAATGTTTTAGGAAGAAAAGATAAAAATTACACAAGGCTAGCTTGGTTTTCACTGAATAAAACAGTGGACTAATACTGAGCTCTTTTTGTGCAAGTCTAATAATCAATGCCCTGGTCACATATTTGTAGTCTCTTGGATAGTCATCTTGGTACTTCACATGGTAGTCATCTGCATATTCTGCCTGATAATCATTATCACTGATTTCAGACCCATTTGTTCCTGTTCCTTGGCTTCCATTATGTATTACAGGTTCTGTTGGAGCAGCACAATATTTGGGATCATATACTTGTTGCCCAAGCCCATAGACACTCATTCCTTTCTGGGAAGCAACTTTGTTGGTACCCATCTGTAGTGAAATTGTTGAGTTGTCCACTGGTTGTAATGTTAGCTTCTGATCATAGATGTCTCTTCTGGTACCTGGTGCTAACATTCCAGCCTGACTGGCTCCTTTGTTAGTACCCATCTGCAGACTAATTGTTGTCTGGTCAAAGGGCTTGTCAGTTTGCATTTTGGGATCATAAAGATGCCTCCTAGTGCCATAGGCAGTCATACCTGCCTGGCTGGCACATTTGTTGGTTCCCATCTGCAGGCCAATGACACTGTCCAGCTTTCAGTTTTCCTTCATCAAAGTGCCTTGCTTGCTTTTCTGCATATTTGACGCCAATGTCAATTGTTGTATGGAATCCTTTTGTTTTAGCCAGACCTCCTAAAGCTACCAGTGTAGTCTGAACTTGGGTCATGTTTCCATTCTCAAAAAGATTATTTGCTTCAAAGATATCATGTGGCTTCATGCCATAAGCCTGAATGGCTTTGATAAAGTTGCCAATGTTCTCTGGCTGAGGTCAGTTTAATGAAGACTCATTGACTTTCTTCGCTGAACCTGGCTGGAGTTTGTTTATAAGTTCGCAGAGGATTATGTCATCTTTTAAGCCCAGCTGAAAGTTTGTCCTGATACTCAAGCCTGTAACTTCTTCTATCCAGTTTTGAAGATCTTCCTCTGCCTGGTCATATTTGGAAGCAATCTTGTTCTTGACCTCGGCCGAGAGCCCGTACTAAGGGCCCTTGTTGAAGTGGGTCGTGACGTTTGTGGCTGGAGTCCGGTCCCGAGTGTCAGCGTCCACGGCAGGGGATCCTGCCTCCCTCGCTGGGCCTCTGACGGCGGAGGCAGCAGCTACTTAGGATGCTCCTAGTGGCGTCTTGGGCACTAGGAAAGTGGCGCTCAGGAAGCAAGGCGAGGGTCCGGGGCTGACCTTAGGTCTGGACTGGGCTAGAAGGCGGCCCACAGATTCCCCTGCACCCCCAGTGCCGTGCTGGGGTTCTCCGCACTCGTGAAAAATATTTTTTAAAAAATATAGGAGAGGGAAATGTGTTGAAATAAGGCTAGGAGTTTGGAACTTTTCCCAAAGGGCTATAAAACTGCATACTCTTTTTTTAAAAAATATTTTTAATTAATTTATTAGTTTAGTTTCAGTTGACAAGATTCAATTCCATAGTTCCTTGATTTTCAAATTTCCTTTACTTCCCTCCCCCCTCCCCACACGACAGCATATAGTCCAGTATAAGATCTGCAAATGCATTCATGTTAGACATTATTCCAATTACAAAGGTGTATTGTACTAGGTGGGATGAAAGATGGTAAGGAAGAAATAAAACCAAACAACAAAAAGAAAAAGATCATTTAGTTTGCTTCCATCAGGATTCAGGCTCAGTTCTTTCTAGTTATATCTCTGGATGGCGCTTTTCTCACTTTCTTGAGTCTTTCGGGATTAACTTATATCACTGCATTGCTGAAAAGAGTCCAGTCTGTCATAGTTGGTCATCACAGATATGGTATGTCTGTGATTGTATACAAATTTCTTCTGATTCTACTCTTCTTGCCCAGCATCAGTTTGTATAAGTCTCTCCAGGTAATTGTGAAATCCATCACCTCCTCGTTTCTTATAGCACAATAATATTCCATTACATTCATGTACCACAACTTGTTTAGCCATTCCCCAATTGATGGGCACTCCTTTAGTTTCCAATTCTTCGCAACCACAAAAAGGGCTGCTAAAAATATTTTTGTACATATGGGTCTTCCTCCCACTTCTATGATCTCTTTGAGATATAACCCTGGAAGTGGTTTGGCTGGGTCAAAGGGTATGAAATTATTTATAATCCTTTGGGCATAATTCCAGATTGCTCTCCAGAATGGTTGGATAAGTTCACAACTCCACCAGCAATGTATTAGTGTTCCAATTTGTCCACATCCTCTCCAGCATTTGTCACTTTCTTGTTTTGTCATCTTAGCCAATCTGACTGGAGGGATGTGGTATCTCAGAGTTGTTTTGATTTGCATTTGTCTAATTAATAGTGATTTAGAGCATTTCTTCATATGCTTATAGATATCTTTAATTTCTTTCTCTGAAAACTGCCTGTTCATATCCTTTGACCATTTATCAATTGGGGAGTGACTTGTATTCATATAGATTTGGCTCAATTCTCTATAAATTTTAGAAATGAGTCCTTTATCAGAGACACAAGTTGTAAAAATTCTTTCCCAATTTCCCACCTCCCTCTTGATCTTGGTTACATTGGCTTTGTTTGTACAGAAGCTTTTCAATTTAATGTAATCAAAATTATCCATTTTGCATTTTATAATGCACTCTAATTCTTGTTTGGTCCTAAAATCTTCCCCTCTCCACAAGTCTGTCAGGTAAACTATTCCTTGCTTTCCCAAATTGCTTACAGTATCATCCTTTACACCTAGATCACGCACCCATTTAGACTTGATTTTGGTATATGGTGTTAGATAGTGATCTATGTCCACTTTCTGCCATACTGTATTCCAGTTTTCCCAGCAAAAACTGCATACTCTTTAATCCAGCAATATCACCACTAGGTCTGTGACCCAGGGAAATTTTTAAAAAAGGGAAGAGGACCTATTTGTAAAAGGGTATTTATAGCAGCTCTTTTTGTGGTGTTTAAGAATTGGAAATTGAAGAGGTGCCCATGAGCTGGGAAGTGGCTGAACCAGTTGTGGCATATAATTGTAATGGAATACTATTGTGCTCTAAGAAGTGATGAGCAGGATGATTTTGGGGAAAACCTGGAAAGACTTAACATTAACTGATGCAGAGTGAAGTGAGCAGAACATTATACATAGTAATAGCAATATGGTACAATGAACAAATGTGAATGACTTACCTATTCTGAGCTGTACGATGATCCAGGACAATCACAAAGGACTTATGATGAAAAATGCTGTCTGCCTCCAGAGGAAGAACTGATGGAAGCTGAATACAGACTGAAACATCCTTCTTTTCTTCCTTCCTTCCTTCCTTCTTTCCTTCCTTCCTTCCTTCCTTCCTTCCTTCCTTCCTTCCTTCCTTCCTTCCTTCCTTCCTTCCTCCTTCCTCCTTTCCTTCCTTCCTTCCTCCCTTCTTTCCTTTCTTCCTTTTTCCTTCCTTCCTTCCTTCCTTTTTCCTACCTTCCTTCCTTACTTCCTCCCTCCCTCCCTCCTTCCTTCCTTTCATTTTCTTCCACAAAATGACTAATATGGAAATATGTTTTACATGATTGCACACCTATATCAGATTTCCTATAGTCTCAGGGAGAAGAAGGAGGGAGTAAATTTGGAGCTCAAAATTAAAAAATAAAATAATGTTAAAATTTTTTTACATTTAATTGCAAGAAAGGATGAAATATTCAAAAAGAAAAAGAAAGAAACAAGGCTAGGACCCTTAACTACTCTTCCTACTATTTCTTTGGCCATTTCAATTTGGGGAGAAGGAACCAATGAGATTATTCTTATTCTCCTGGAGCAGTTTGACAGTCTTTTGAAATTAATTTCAACCAACTGATTTTGTGGGGATTAATGATTTATCATTTCTGTAATAATAATAGTTATTATTACAGAGGATCTGTATTATTATTACAGTGTATCTACTTTGAAAAAAGTGTCGAATCCTATTGGAATGATAGTTAACTTCTCTTATTTGATCATCTCTTTGGACCTATGAATACCCTTTTTAGTCTTAATCTTAGAGGTATTCCATGGGAGGAGTGGACTGAATCAATCCAGTCAGTCCGTAAAATACGTAAAATACTTTTGTATTTGGTGTTCTTTTTCCAGGCTGTTGATCAATGCTAGAATCTGTTGTTAGCTTCCCAAGCTGCAATTTTTTTTTAACTTTGCTTCATGCAAAGCTATTTAAAATGCTTGGTGAATGCATCTTAAAAGGATATTGTAATTCCAATTGCCTGTCTTTATGTCACTAAATTATGAAGTTTCCTTTCTGTTTGAAGCCTGACTAAAATAGTAATTTTGGTGGCCTGACTAAAATAGTAATTACCATGTGAAGTTTTTTGGAGGAAAGGTGGGGGTTGGTTGTTGGTTTTTTTTTTTAAATGTTTGGTGATATCAGACATTTGACCTATGAGGCTTTTAAAGCCAACCTTTTTGCTTCTTTCCATATATTAAATACAAACTTTGCTCCCTTGCTGTGAAAGATAAATGAAGGTTCTCACAAATCTTTGTTTAAGAGAAGATTTATTGTTTACGTTAATATAGATTTAGTGGAAAGATACCAATTATTTATCATGCCAATCATATGTCTTCTGGGAAGTTTAAATTTGTGGCTTAGTTCTCATAATTACAATTTCTAAATAATCTTTGGAATTTAATAAGAAACAAAACAAAACATACAACTGGACATTTTTTAAAGCAGCTTTCCAGTCTACACTCTTTTCAATGAAACAAATAAATTCTTAAATTTAGTGGTGTAAAAATAACTTCTTAATTTTCTAAGATGTGTATTTTTCCTACGGAGAAGTGAGAAATTGCTCTACTACAAACTACTCCTTTTTGCCCAGAGGCTAAAGTTGAACCAAAATAATTTATTTTAGTACTAAATTTTGGAAGACTGATGCTCAGTAAAGTGTGTGCCTACATATGTATGTTAAAAGTGGACAGAAATTTCAGATAAGGGAGATTTATTTTAAAATTTATATGAATTGGAATTGGAGAATCATACAGTGTCATAGCAGAAATGGACCAACTACTTTTTTTGTAAGTTAAAGGTAGATTCCTAAAATACAAGATGTGCCCAGTGTCATGTAGTTAGTTGATGACATCAAATGAGGCAGGGGGTGGTAAAAGTATCAGAATACTGGTTAGATCTGAAAGGATTTTAAGAAGATAAGAAATGTCTGGGGAAGAATAATTAGGGCACATAGATTACAGGAATGACTAGAGTGAAAAAGGGAAAGAAATAGGCGTATAGGCCATGGTTCTGATTCTAGAGCAGTTATATTTGGAATGTTTGATGAAGACATATCTTTAGACAGAACCCACAACCCATCCTCATAAAAAGGGGCATTGAAGGGTATTTTAAAGCCTGATCATACCAGCTTTTAAGAGACAGTTGTTAAGTGTTCAATGTGAACATTTATACCTTGGAAATCAACAAATGCTACTTATCTTTTTTGTTTTGTTGATTGTCTGAAATTAAGAAAGTGATTGAGAAAATGTTAATAAAAATTTCCCAAACCTTAAATAGTTGTGTTCTCAATTTTCCTTGCATTTATAAAACCCCAGAACACCAATGCCTCTTCCTTGTCAACTTGAAGATAACATTCAAATTAGAAGACTGATAATATTCTATTCATTATTTGTATAATTTGTATAATTTCTATTGCTTTAATCACTGTGCTAAATAATTTCTCTAGCCAAACACTGACCACATTATCCCTCTTTTCACACTTCTTTTCAGTGGCTCCATAGAGCTTTCTCATTTTCATACGTAAACCCTTCACCATGCCCTTCATATTCATGACTACCGTGAGCCTACCCATACTTCTACTCTGTTTACTTCCCAATATTTAAATCCTATAATTTATTTTATCTACCAAATTTTACCAACATCTAATGTTTATTATTGAGGAGCAGTTGTGTGAATTTTAGTGTGTTGGATAATCCCTGTTTATCTCTTTTAATTAGATTTCTTTTAGCCTTAACTTTGTATGAGATTATGTTTGCTACTCCTGATTTTTTTTACCTCAACTGAAGCATAATAAATTCTACTCCAGCTCTTCATTTTAACTCTATGTATATCTTTCTATCTCTCATTTTTAAATGTGTTTCTTGTAAAGGACATATTGTCAGATTCTTATTTTTAAACCATTCTGCTATTTGTTTCCATTTTTAGGTGAGTTCATCCCATTTACATTCAAAGTTATAATTACTAGTTGTATATTTCCCTCTGTCCTATTTTTCTTATCCTGTTACCCTCTTTTTACTCTATTCCTCCTCACAAGTCTGACTTTCCTTCCCTAATCTGTATCCTTTTTAAGAATCCCCCCTTAACCTCCGATTCCTTAGTCTACCCACCCCTCTAAGAATCCTTCCCTCATCCTGTCCTTCCACCCTCCTATTTCTTGATCTACACACCCTTCTAAAAGTCCTTCACTTATCCTGTCCCCTTGCCCTCCTATTTCTTTATAAATTTAGGCTTTTATACCCCTCTAGATATATTTGTTATTCCCTCTTTAACACAGTTCCAATGACAATAAGGTTCCAGTACTACCAGCTCTCCATCCCCACCTGCTTCACTGTAAAATTTGTTCCATTCACTCCTCATTTGTATGAGATAATTGCTCCATTTTACCTCTCTCTACCCAATTTTATTTTTGGAATCATCCTCTCATACTCAACCCCAAGCCTCCTATCTATATGTATTCTTTCATAATACCCAAAATAATGGTAACATTCTTAAGAGTACAAATAACATTTTTCCATAGAAAAAGTAAACAGACCTTATTGAGTCCCTTGATTGGTCTTTAATTTTTGTTTACCTTGTGTTTCTCCTTCTTCTTATATGAAAGTCTTTCAGTTTATTAAATTCCCATTTTTTTCCATTCAGGATTATACTCGGCTTTGATGGATAAGTTATTATTGGTTGCAAGCCCAACTCTTTTGGTCTTAGAAATATAATATTACATATCCTTTGGTCTCTTAATGTAGAAACTGCTAGGTCTTGTGTTACCTTAACTATAGCTTCACAGTATTTAAATTATTTTATTTTATTTTTCTTGTTGCTTCTAGTATTTTCTCCTTAACCTGGGATGTTTGAAACTTGGTTATGATCTTTCTGTGAGTTTTCATCTTGGGATCTCTTTCAAGTGGTGATTGATGGAATTTTTTTCGGTTTATTTTATTATCATTCTAGAACTTCAGGGCAATCTTCTTTAATAATTTATTGTAATATCATAGCTAGACTTTTAAAAAAGCATAACTTTCAAATAGTCCAGCAATTTTTATATTGTTTCTCCTTAATCTTTTCTCTTAATCAAGTTGTTTTTCTAATAAGATGTTTTGTATTTTCTTCTATTTTTTCATCCTTTTCATTTTGTTTTATTTTTTTGCTTTTTAGAGGACAATTGGGGTTAAGTGACTTGCCCAAGGTCACACAGCTAGTTTTTTTGTGTTGTGTGTCTGAGGCCAGATTTGAACTCAGGTCCTCCTGACTCCAGGGCAGGTGCTCTATTTGCTGTGCCGCCTAGCCACCCCCATGTTGTTTTATTATTTATTGGTATCTTATGACATTATTAATTTCCCTTTGCCAGTTGTAGCTTTTAAAGAATTATTTTCTTCCTTAAGTTTTTTGATCCCTTTTGCCAATTGGCTGACTTTCTTTTCATAATTCTCTTGATTTTCTTGGATTGTACTTTTTTTTTCTATTTTTTCCTCACCTTCTCTTATTTGATTTTTAAAGCTCATCCTAGGACTCTTTTTGAGCTTGTGACCATTTGACTTTTTTTTAAGTAGGATTGACATTTTTAAACTTCACTGTTGTTTTCTGAGTATGAAACCAGATCTTGTTTATCCCCAAAGTAACTATCTATTGGATTCTTTCTCCTTTATGTATTCATTATTATTCTTTTTTTGTGACTTATAATTAAAGTCAGGTTCTAATCTTGAATTGGGGGGAGGGAGGTGCTTTAGGTTTTTAGGCTTTTCTTACTATTGTTTTCTGAGCTCTTTTAGAGGACCCACTCTCAGGGCCTCCTCTCTACCACTGAGTCATAGCTAGGACCCCAAGCCGTGCTGTCACCACAGTTGCTCTTGCTTCCTGTGATCCCTCCTGTGATCACAGACTTCAGCTTGCCCCTCTTCCCTGGAATGAAAACCAGGAACTCCACTGTCTTGCAGGTGCCCAGAGCCAGCAGCTTCCCAATCCCTTTAGTGTTGCACTTATTCACTCTTCCTTGCCCACTGCTGCAGTCTAGAACCAAGTCTGGTCAGCACAGTTGGGCCTGGTTTCCAATGACTTCACAGGGTTCTTCAATCCTCTCCTACTCAGCCATCAGACCTCCACACTGTCTATGAGATGAAAGTTCTATATAAGCTGAGTCTGCTGGACCTTTTGCCACTGACCAAGCTGCCACCAGGGCTTTTTGTTTGTTGATTCAGTATAACCTGCCTGGAGCTGTTTGCACTTTAGTGAGACCAGACCTCGGTCGCTAGAGGTTAGGTCTTTCTTAAGGTCTTCTCAATTTTCTATTAGTATGTTGTTGTTTTTTTCACTAAAAGAAAACACGCAGATTGTCAGTTCTTGATGATATTATTTTACTCAGAGAGCACAATTTGCTCCTATCAAACCAATTATTGATATAGAGTCTACCAACTTTTTAAAATGAATCTTGCCTGTTTATATCTACAAATACTACAGAAGACATTATTTACATTAATCTAATTCAAATTTACAAAGATCCATGAAGAATGCTAATAAAGGTTATTCTCTTTCCCTCTCTCCAAAGTAGGAAAAATGAATGTGTCACCAAGTTGTTTTAACTGTTTTCAGGTCATAAGCTTGTAGCACCAATTCAATATTCACAGCACCAAGAGTTATAATAAATATACCTGCATAGTGCTCAGTCACAAAATATAACAGACTCTCCATATAGAAGAAACAAAACATTTATTCAGACACCAGGAAATCAAATGCCAAAACCAGTAAGCCAATTCCATCCTAGTAGTAAAGAAGTTAATAAGCCACAACAGCACAGAGAGCCACAGCATCCTTTAGCCTTTCCACATACCAAAACAGGATCAATATTTACTTACAAGCCTGTCTGTCTCCCTCAGAAATGTCCTCTTCTCTCAGTAGTCTAGCTTACTCTGACTTCCAGCTTCCTGTGGGCTCTGCTCCACCCTTCAGCAAACTCCTCCTACCACAAGCTCCATGTGACTACATTCAGCCTATTAGGGGGTAGAGTATATTTTCAGAGCAGGGAAGGTCTTCAGATTCGCTTAGACTTATTAAGGGACAGGGAAGATCCTCAAATTCCATCTGACCCACTTATATCTACAAATCCTACTAAAGCTAAGACTATTGAAGACATCATTTACATTAATCTAATTAATATTTACAAAGATCTATGAAGAAGAAGCATAAAGGTTTATCTTTTCCTCCCCCCCCGCCAAAGTAGGAAAAATGAATGCTTCATGGAGTTAACTGTTTTCAGGCCATAAGTTCTGGATCCATTTAGTTAATTAAAGCAGAAAAATATGAACTATCCCTAGTGCTGTGTTTGAGCTGCAAAACAACAGCAAATCTGCGATAATAGTTCTTGCTTGAGTTATTCTAGTGCAGAGCCATAAAAGTTAAAAATTGTTACTTTTTCACAACCCTATGTATAAAGAAGATAAACTTGCCTCTTGGTTGTTTTACTATTATGAGATGAAAACACTTCTAAAACTAGCCAGCATAGGCCAGATGGTATACCCTAGTTTTTGGCCTGGAAAAGCCCTTGAGATCAGATGCAACTTAAAAGGAGCTGGATGACGGAAAGTGTTAGGGATGAAAAAGAAAAATAACATGTATTTCTCTGTAAATGAGAAATTTGTAGAAAGGGACGTTCAAGCTCAAAGTCCTTCATAATTCTCTATTACCCTACCAATCTACCTTTAACTCATGCTGTTCTTGATCATTTCTTATGTCCTGTATATATCCCAAAAGTATCTACATGCTCATGAATTATGCCTTCCTCTTCCCCTTTCCCTTGAAAATACCCTTTCCCTTTTTTTACAGTTACTTATGCTTGGAATGACCTGCCTATCCTAGCCACTCTTGCTTGTCATGTAGGTACCACCTATATGGCCACCTCTTCATCTTCTGATTATGGAACTTTTATCCTTCCATCAAAATCCAGATCACTTACCACCTCCCTACTTCCATGATCTTCCTGCCAAGTAATTACATTTTACCCCACCCCAGGGATTTCATATAGCAGTTTTATCCACTTACGAAGATCTGTTACATTATGTTATTTGCAATTATTTTTATTTGTGTTGTGTAGTAGTAGATTAAAAACTCCATGAGGACAAGAATCATGTCTATTTGCTCTTTGTTTTCCAACTTCTGGGTGCCAAGATGGCACAGTAAGCAGTAAACTGCTGCAACTTTCCCGTACTCACCTCCAAATAGCCATAAAATCAAGCCCCAGAACAAATCCTGAAACGGCAGAACTAGCAAAAAGATAGGGTGAAATGGCTTTTAGTGCAAGAGACTTGGAAGATCAGCAAGAAAGGTCTCTCTCACTCAGTTTCATGAAAGGGAAGCACAGCCCAGCATAGGAAGTGTCCCAACAAGCCAGAAGCAAGCCCCACCTCAGCAAACCAGTGGGAAATCTTGAGCCCCACTGTGGTGGAGCAGGCAAGCACTAGGACCAGGACCATTCATGTACTTTACTATTGCAGGGGGACCTGGAAGTCTCCTGTTCCCAGAACCACCACGTGCTTCAGGGTATCCCCTGGCCAACCAGCATTCACTAGCTGCTAGACCTTACCATGCTTCAGCATAGCTCTAGTGGCCAGATCATTAGATGCTTCAGTGTAGCCATGTGGAATTGCAGAAGCACCTTACCAAGCTTCAGCACATGCTAGACACCATCACCAAGACCCCAGATAAGCACCAGCTAAACTGCCAGATCCCTCTGACCTCCAGCAGCACCAGCCAACCCTTACCCCACACCTTCAGCACAGCACCAGACACAAGAGTGCCCCATAGGATTCAAGGCAACTTCAGTACAGCTCCAGGTAAACAGTCAAGGCCTGCAGCCACTAACACAAGAAGATAGAGATAGTACCCCTACAACCCTGGGAGCAGAGCCCAAGTTTAAAAGAAAGGGGAACCAGGGTACATAGTCAAAATGGCAGAGTAGAAACAGGACTTCATGGGGCTCTGGCCTCCACCTCCTCCAGTTCATGTAAAAAGTGACTCTGAACAAACTTTGAAGCTACAGAAACCACAAAATGACAGAGAAGCTAACCTCCCACTGAGGACAGCCCGGCAGGCTGGCAGGAAGCAACCAGTGCACAGCTCTAGTTGCCGAGCCCAGCCAGTCTTAGCCTCAGGATGGCCACAGCCAGCCACTGGCTGGAGGGACTTCAGACCACCAGCACCTGTGCCAGTTTCCAGAATTATCAACCCATAGATGCTAAGGACAAAGTGAGAGGTCAGTGCAGTGTGGATTTTTGGGACATGGGAACAAGCAGCCAGGAAGAAACAATTTGAATATTGTGGAAACACAATCAGTATAACACAGGATCTGCAGCTTCCACAGTGAGGGATAAAAGGGCTTGGAATATGATATTCTGGGGGTCAAAGGAGCTGTGATTAAAACCAAGAATCACCTACCCAGGAAAACTGAATATCATGTTTCAGGGGGAATATGGTCATTCAGTGGAATAGAAGACTTTCAAGCATTCTTGATGAAAAAACCAGAGTTGAATAGAAAATTTGACATTCAGATATAAGAAGCAAGAGAAGCATGAGAAGGTAAACAGGGAAAAGAAATCATAAGGAACTTATCATAGTTGAATTATTTACATCCCTACATGGAAAAACAATAATTATAACCTATGAAACTTTTCTCAGTGTGAAAATAGTTGAAGGGAATAGAAATATATTATATACATACATACATACATGCATACATGTATATGTCTATATAGGAGGGTATAGGGGCATATGAATACATAATGTGAATGTGTGTATATATGTGTACAGGTATACATAGATAGAGGGCACAGGACCAATTGAATAGGAAGGGATGATACTTAAAAGGTGAAATTAAAAGGTGAAAGAGGAATATAATAAGAGGAAATGGGGAGAGACAGAATGGGATAAACTATCTCATATAGAAGAGGCAAGGGAAAATTGTTACAATGGAGGGGAAGAACAGGAAGGCAAAAGGGAACGTGTCAAACTTATTCTCATTGAACTTGGCTTAGGGAGGGAATGACATACACACTAAATAGGGTATCACCCTACAGGAGAGTAGGGGGTATGGGGATGAGGGGGGATGATAGAAGGGAGGGCAAACTGGGGGAGGGAGGGAAGTTGGAAGCACCCACTTTTGAAAAGGGACAGAATCAAAGTAGAGAATAGAACAAGTGGGGGATGGGATGGGATGGAGGGAAATATAGTCAGTTTTTTACAATATATCCACCATGGAAATATTTTGCATAGCTACACATGTACAACCTATGTTGAATTGCTTGTCTTCCCGGTAAGGGTGGGTGACAAGGGAAGAAGGGAATGAATCTGGAATTCAAAGTTTTAAAATCAAATGTTTTAAATATATATGTATATATTGATAATATTAATATTAAATAATTAATATTATTTTACATGTAAATGGGAAATAAGATATACAGGCATGGGGGCATAGAGATCCACCGTGCCCTACTGGAAAGTCGGAATATGTATGGGAGAAGATATGGGAGAGAGTGATTGGAGGAAGGGATATCCGGTGGGATCTATATTTTGGGGTGGTGGGTAGGGGAAAAATGGGGAGAAAATTTGTAACTCAAAATCTTGTGGAAATGAATGATGTAAACTAGAAGTCAATAAATCATTTGATAAAAAAAAAGAAAGGGGAACCCCTCCCCAAAAAAGACTAGGCAGAAAATAACAAAAAAAGAATCCGACTACAGAAGGTTACTATGGTGACAGGAAAGACCAAGACAAACTCAGAAGAGGGCAACAATGTAAAAAGACCTTCAGGCAAAACCCCTAAGAAAAATAGGAAGTCGTCTGAAGGCCAGAAATAAAGCAAGAGCGATTACCCCCAAGACTGATCGCTGGGTCCTGACAGTTCA